>CAJPDP010766202.1:0-12290 GCA_905336975.1 Bombina variegata variegata
TATTTAAAATGTTGACCACAAAACACAATTCCGCTGAGCTATTCTCCATCTCAGATGTGACCGAGCCCAGAGAAGTCGGCAGCGCTTCTGGACAGTGTTGATGTATGACTTCTGCTTTGCATAGTAAAGCCTTAACTTGCATCTGTGTAAGGCAATGCATAATGGTGTTGACTGACAAAGGTTTACCAATATATTATAAAGCCCATATTAGGATATCCATTACAGACTCATAAAAAGTTTTTGAGACAGTGACGTCTGAGGGATCGGAGATCACACACATTCAGAAGTGGTTTTCGGCCTTACCCTTTACTCACGAGATTTGACTGGATTCCTTGATTTTTTAAATTATATTGTGCACTGTGGAAGGTGAAATGCCCCAACTCAATCGATTTGTCTTTGTGGAATGTTGTTCTTAAAGTGTTGGATTATTCGCTGACGCATTTGTTAGCAGATTGGCAAGCCTCAACCAATCCTTGCTCTTGAAGGACTAGGCCTTTTTTGGAGACTTTTTATATGCTATAATTACATAATTGCCTCAGCTGTTTCACATCACCTTCTTATTTCAACTTGTCACATCGCTATTAGTCCTAATTTCCCCCTGTCCCAACTTTTTTGGAATGTGTTGCAGTCATCAGATTTAAAATGAGTGTATATTTTCAAAAATACATTAAATTCACAAAACAAAACAACAAATAATGTGTTAGTAATGTGTTTTCAATTAATTTTCAAATGACTCTTTTTATTTGTTTTTTTTACATTTTCCATACTGTCCCAACTTTTTTCGGAATTGTGGTTGTATATAAATAGGTATATGTATAAATAGAATATATTCAGTTATTTGAAGAACATTTTCATGTTTGGTTAGCACATATGAGAATATACAATCGGTTTTACGAGAGGGTGGGGTGTTATATTTTTTTTTTCACTTTTATTCTCCATTGACTTCTATGGAGGAATACGTGAAAGTGCACGTGGTATTCTAACTTTGGATTTTTGCGCTTGTCGGGTTAGTGCCAAAGCGAATATAGTTTACTTTCTACTCGTAATACAAACGCAACCCGACAAGCGCCAAAAGCTTACTTCTAGCGCAATTAATGCTTCAGCAGGAGCGATAATTAGCGCTCTAATTGTAATCTATCTGGCCTATAAGTCTCATATGGAATGATCCAGTAATCAAACTGAGACCTGAGTATACCAAAGGTGCATTCAGTGATAGAAACAAAAAGCAAACAAGTGGCTCTGTTTCCACTCATAACTACTCATTTCATCTGTCAACAAACAGCAAACAACAGGATGTACAAACAAGTGTTCACAGCAGTTTAATAGAAATATAACAGAGAGGAAACAAAAACTTAAGTGGTAATATACTTACACTTTAGTCCTCTTCAAAAGATGTATAAAATTATTTTTATCTTAAAAAGCTTCTCTCTATTTATTCAATACATTTCAGCATCTTAAATACTTTCTTCATGAGAAAAGTTTGTTTGGAATATTACTTAAAACAGTATCCTAGTAAAAATGTTAAAAAGACAGAACTCCTCCCACAATCTGAAAAACATATTTAAATTGGAGAACTGGTTAATTTTCCAAAATTGCCCTCAAAATAGTGGGCATTGTAGTTTTTTATTAAAAGAGAAATGTACCATTTTTTTGTTTTAATAAAAAATAACTGCACTAGGCAGTTTTGGGGCTTTAGAGTTGGTGGGAGTGGGGTGTTAAAAAAAAAACAAAAAAAACAGCACTATAAAGTGCCTTTACATTGCAGTCTATGGAAGCTGTGTGTTCTCATAGACCACAACATAAATATATATGTATATGATTATATACGTATATATTTATTTGTTAATATTTGTATATACACATAATAACAGACAAAAAAGGAGTTGTTGGAAACAGAGAATTATAGGCCAGATATTCAAATGAATATGAATTAATATAAGGCACAGTTAATTAAATTTATGTATAGGATGGAGGAGCCTGTGGCCAGAGTCCATAACTTGGTAAGTAAATATGTAGCGTGAAAGTCACCGGTATCGGTAATGTTCGTGACAAAATTACCCACCAGCTCTCCAAAAAACTTCCAATGAAGCCGCCAAGACGTGGGCATTAGGACTGCTGTCTACCGACGGTAACGTGAAAGTCACCAGTGTCAAGATGTATTCATGTATGGCTTACCTCCCAGCTATCCTCAAATCCTCTGAACTATTGGCTCGTCAGACTGACTCTAACTATTTACAATTTGACACTGTTTTAAAATCTGTTTTGGTTAGTGTTAAGAATGATATTGTTACTAGAAAAAATACTAAGTACTTAAGGGATGTTACTGACTACAATGCAAACACAGTATATGTATGGAGGTTTACTACTAGAAGGGAGCAACAGTATGGTAGTTCCCAAACTAGGGGATCTGGTAGAGGAAGAAATAGACGTAGAAGGGGTTCACGCCACACTACTCAGAAGAGGCAAGTACACTTTTCTGATAGTGACATGTCCTCAGGTGAAGAGAGTTCTGGGAGAGAGGATGTCCAGCAGGTTAGATCAGGTATTCTTAAGAATAATACCACCTATACAGGTACTTATGATTACCTGTATAGGTAATGAGGCTGTAATGTCCAATTTGTCTTTTCAGGAGAGGAAAGCCCTTGATGAACTTAAACAGTACAGAGACATAGTGATTAAATCATCTGATAAGGGCGGTTCCGTTGTGGTATTGGATAGGGATGTATATATACAGGAAGCTAAGCGTCAACTCCAAGATACACAAAGTTACAGAACACTGCCCTCAGATCCAACAAAGATCTTTCAAAAGAAATTGTCACATTTGATTGATGGGGCTTTAGACAAGGGGTATATTGATAAGAACACAGCAGATTATCTGTATGTTTCAAACCCAGTGGTCCCAATATTCCATCACCTCCCTAAGGTACACAAATCCTTAGAGGAGGTGAAGGGTCGTCCAATTGTGAGCGGCATCGGCTAACTCTTGGAACACTTATCACAATGGCTCGATGCTCTCCTGCGACCTCTGATGGTATCTTTAAGAAGCCATCTGAAGGATACTAAGCATATTTTGAATCTGGTAGGAGAAGTTAAATGGAACAACAATACTGACTCTTGGCTCACGGTTGACGTTGTAGCTTTGTACTCCTCAATACCCCATCAGAGGGGTGTGGAGGCAATAGGGTTTTTCTTGAGACAATACACTGATTTTCAAGAGTTTATTCTGGAAGTCACCCAGTTTCTTCTTTCACACAACTTTTTCAGGTTCGAGGGGGTTTTCTATCTCCAGATATGTGGGACAGCTATGGGGGCCAAGTTTGCCCCCTCCTACGCTAACCTGTTTCTAGGTTGGTGGGAGCTGTCCCACATATATTGAGATGAGAACCCCTTCCGCCAATATATCTCTTTCTATAAGAGGTATATTGATGACCTTGTCTTTATCTTTAGGGGTGACCTACAGATGGCTTCGTCATTTGTGGATTGGCTGAATGTCAATGATTTAAATTTGACTTTTACTTTTGAATTTCAGAAAGAGTCCATAAATTATTTGGATGTTACCGTTAAAGCAGGACCTGATGGCAATGTGTACACAGATGTGTACAGGAAACCAATAGCAGGGAACTCCCTGCTCCATGCTAAATCATGCCATCCGGATTTCGTTCCCTATGCAGTAGCCAAGGGGCAGTATATCCACTTAAAAAGAAACTGTAGTGATTCTACTCATTACCAGAATAGAGCTAAAGAATTGAACTCACGCCTCAGACAAAGAGGATATTCTAATAGAGTCATCAACAGAGCTAATAAGGAGGTGGCAGATATTAACCGTGATCAACTCTTGAGTGACACACAGGAAAGCAATAAAGCTAAAAGTAAGTTTGGGGGTGTCACTTTTGTAACAGGACATAGCAGACAGTACAAACAAATTTGTGGTATTATTAGGAAACACTTTAATATCCTTAGTGCTGACGACAAACTTGTACCTTGTGTAGAGGAAGGTATCAGAACTTCCTTTAGGCGAGGAATGAGCATAGGTAACATGGTTTCTCCATCTGATTTGCCCCCTGTATCATCTACACAAAGCTCATGGCTTACCCATTTGGGAATGTATAAAAGTGGGAGAAACAGGTGCAAACCATGTGAGTATGCGATACTTTCCAAAACCTTCAAATCTGAAATTACCCAGGAATCCTTTGATATTAAGCATTGCCTGAATTACAACTCCACCTATGTTATCTATCTCATTTATTTGTGTCATATGCAAAAGGCAATATGTTGGACAAACGACCAGAGACGTTGGGTCACGGATTAGAGAGCATTTCTCTACAATATCATTGGGGAAGTCTACCACCCCCCTGGTCCAACATTTTGCTTTGCATCATGACAAGAGTATAGAGTCCTTTAGGTGGCAGGTGATTGATAAGAGTGTCCTTCCCAAAAGAGGGGGGGACAAGAACAAAATCCTGAGCAGGAACGAAATGTACTGGATTTTCAGGTTGGAGACCAGAGTTCCTCAGGGCTTCAACTCTGAATACGATCTCATAAATCATTGGTAAGTCTAAAAAGGGCTATGTGTGGAGCACCACCATAGAGTTCGAGCTTGTAATTTAATTATGCCCACATATGAGGTAGGCTAGCACTACTATGCTATATTTGATATATTGTCCTAGTGACTAGGCCCTTTACCCTTAAACAGCAAGGTTATGTGTTCAATTCCTCCTGGATCTGATAAATTATGTTATATTTTCATTAATATTGGTTTTTATTTATTTCAATATTATTTATGTTGATTTATTTTAATATTAATATTAATTTCAATATTAATTCTGTATCCCATTTTTATTAATATTATTATTATTATTATTTTTCCATTATGATTATTATTATTCACATTTTTCTTTCTTTATATATTTATTTATTTATCTAAAGTAAATTTATTCGGACTTGAGTACCATTATCTTACTAGTTAGTTAGCACTAACGTTCTTGCTCATGTCTAAGAAAAGCCTCTCACTAGGAATACGTACATAGAGTTAGGACCAGGTTGATTTACACTGTAGATTAACTACACATCCTGGTAGATCTGGCTCTTATCATTATCCGGTTTAGTACATTGGTTAGGTCCCTTACCTATGGTTCAATAGGTCATGAGTTCGATCCTTACCTAGAAATATTTTTGTGTACACACAAATGTAATTACAATATTCTGAGTAGTGAGGCATGCTCTTTTATCTTTTAAACGCTGAATTAAAAGTCTGTATATATTTATGTCTTACATTCTAGTTATTCACTACAGTTATACTAGCACTATTTACTTAGGAAACTCTTTGTTAGCAATTTATTATGCATTTAGGAATTTAAGATGTAATTGTTATTAGAGGGCCATTTTACCCTTTCCCTACACAGTGTTTCAGGTATTAAGGGTTAAATTATTGAGTTCTAATCAGCTGTGTTTAATCTTGTTTTTGTTTTAACCAATGGCTGTGGAATGGGGGTTATTTAAGCTTAGACCTCTGCCTGCTTTAGTTAAGCTATGATTACGGCTTCTGCTCAAACGCGTATGCTTAATTTCACAGCTGTTTTTTGAACCTTTGCACTGTTGTGTGTTTTTGTGGTGGAGTAACTTTGGACTTTTAAGTACCCAACTGGGTGAAATAAATGCTATGTTTTATATACTATGGATTGGCTCAAGTCCTCTTTTTTCTAATATACACATAATAACACATAAATATATATGTATATATTTATATACATATATATTAAAAAATGCTGTCTATCGCTGTTTTACTTACCCGCTTCAATGCACGAGGTTCTGATGTCGTCTGGATGGCATCAGAACAAGGCTTCCATAGGATGACGGCCGACCAGGAGGTTGAGGCCACCGGAAAGACTAAGTCCGGACGTCAACACTGCGAGGTCCAGGAGGGTGAGTAGCTGACCAGGCGGTCCGCGGGAGCTACTGGTGAGGTCCGATGGAGGCAGAGTTCGTCGGATGGGAGGGGGGCCGAGTCACGGCCTAGGATGGCACCGGCTTCTGGAGCCACGGAGGTGTGGCATCGGGAGGAGCCGGGAGCAGCAAGAGGATGCAGGATGTCGTTGAGAGCCAGGAGGATCGACGAGGATTTCGGTAAGTGTCGCTGAGGTATAGAAGAATTGGGGGCACCACTGAGCTATCGAAGATAAAGGGAGGCAATATAAAAAATAGAAATAAAAAAAAAGTAAAGGAAAATGGGCAAAATAAGAAGGTCAGGGATACGTGGGGGAACTGGGGATAAAGGGGAAGGCCGGGCATAAGGCCGAGTATGGGGGGGGAAGAGCGCAGCAGTCGGAGTGGGCCGGGGATAAGGCCCAGTGAATCAATCTGGCTTTGGCGCAGAGCAAGGGAGAGTAGGGACAGCAAGGGCGGCCAGGGTATAAGGCAGAGTAATGGACGGGTAGCTAGAAGCATGGCTAGTAAAAAAAACAATAAAAAAAAGGGGGGCGCAGGCACACGGCAGCCGCGTGGGTTTAGGTCAGGGTCAGGCACCAGCAGGGGGATGGAATTAATAGGGGGAGGCAGAACCCCAAACCAAGGGAGTGGCCTGGTAGCATAGGGCTTAGGTTTTGTGGCAGCAGGGGTAGCTAGGAGGAAGGATGGGTTTAGGGGAGTGGGGAGGGGGGACAAAAGAAGGGGGAGAATTGATTTCAGGCCACTAAATAGTATGGGGGGCACACTCCTGCTGGGGCCCTAGGGTTGCAAATTGGCTAGGAATTTGATGGCAGGAATTGGAGTGCACTTCAAGGGGCTTTCAAAAAAAAAGAAAAAGGAAAAGAGGGGGGGGGGGGAAGGCAGATTAGAAAGGATTTTTTTAATTTTGTTTGGTTTTCAATTGTGTGTGCTATTTTTCAGGGTGCCTTGGGGAGGAGCGGAGGGGCGAGGAGGCTCGGGACGCCAATAGTAGGGAGACAACAGTACAACAGGAGCAGAATACGGAGCCGCCGCTTGAGCTGAATGCCAGTGGTGACTTCGGGGAGGAGGAAGAGGACCCTTTGGAAGGGACATCATCAGGACCTGGGACGGCTGGCCAGGTAGGAGATCTGTCCGCACTGGTGCAGATCTTACAACTGTTGTCTACTCAATGGAGAGGAGGAGGGCAGGGTTAGGGGAGCTGGAAAAGGAGAGGGGAGGGGCAGAAGTTAGGGGGAGCTCCAGGGGGAGGGATTTCAATGCCATATCTTCCTTACAGTCAACAGGTACAGGAAACAGGATGGGGAGGAGGGACCCCCCCAGCAGACAGGCCATCCATCTCTGGCGGATGCCGGAGGTCGAGGTCCCCGCTGAGGAGGACATGAAGAGGAGGGCCTCCTACGTCCCCAACTTGGGCACGTGTGGAGAGGGAAGGAGACAGGAGCAGATACAGCAGGGGGTGGACTCCTGCCAGGAGGGACAATGTTCGGAGGAGACTGGACACCAGCAGGGGGCAAGAGAACGGCAGCAGGGACAGATGTCACAGAGAGGAAGCGGTGCCAGTTCGGGAGGATGGACCGGTGATGGTGCAGCAGCCAGCAGGTGAGGCGGCGGCTGGTGGGGCACCCAGCATGAATGGGGCAATGAATGGTGAGAAGGAAGCGATTGTGGTGGGCCTGAAGGGTTTACTTGAGGCCTTAGAGAGGCCTGCCAAGAGGGGGATGCCAATAGCTGTGGCGTGGACAACCCCCGGGCAAGGGTCATCGAGGGGAGTTCCGCAGGCTAGTGTAGTGGTAGGTGGAGCAGGGGCACCGGCGGCGAGCATAGGCGAAGTGGTCCGGGTCCCTGAAGGGGCACTTAGGAAATCATGCTTGTGTTCGGTGGGTCCCTTGGGCATACACTTGACCGGCAAGCTGAGAGATAAAATTGGTAAGCGGGAGTTCATAGAGATATTCTCCTTATTGCCTTTAGAACGTGTTTTAGAGGTAAAGGAGGATGAGAAGGAGAAGGGTACGAAGAAGGAGGAGGAGCGGAAGAAACAGTGGAGGAAGTTGCCAAAGACTTTTGGGAACTGGTCCCGGGCCTTCTGCATTTTGGACAGTGTCATATGTGAGAAATCACTGGAGCAGGGAGCCCTGCTGTTCTGTTATTATGACGAGATATCTGGCGCTTATAGAATGTACGGGGGAATGGCATGGTGGAGATACGATGAGGGTTACCGGCAGCGGATGGCAGTGTAGCTAGAGATAAGGTGGGATGATAGGGACATGGGGATATGGTTGGAGATGATGACCCCCTTAAGGGGGAATTATTCCTTTCAAGGCTACGGGCAAGCAACTGGGAGTGGAGTCGCAGGCAGTGGAGCTGGGCTGGCAATCAATAAAGGTTTAGGTTTCCAGTTTAATGAAGGGCAGTGTAGGTTTGGGGCATCATGCAAATACAAGCACGAGTGGGGATCCACTCCTTTGCAAAATGCTTCAAGAAAGCAAGGCAAGGGACCCGTGCAGTGGAAATGGGTGCAGCGGGCGCAGACTCCAGTGAGGGTCGGAAAGATGGTCCCGTGGTTAGAGGCATACGACCATAAGCGGGGGCACACGGGGGATGCTGAGTTGATTCTGATGGGCTTCAATACGGGGTTTGTAATCCCGTACTGGGAGCAAGAGACGGGGGGGTTTGCAGGGAATTTAAAATCGACTAGGGAGCATCCAGAGGTGTTGAGGGAACAATTGTGGAAGGAAGTGAGGCTGGGGAGAATAGAGTGTCCATTCAAGGATCCTTCGCTACCTAATTTGAGGATTTCCCCATTGGGAGTGGTCCCCAAGAAAGCGTCGTGGCAATTCCGGATGATACATCACCTGACCTACCCCAAAGGGTTATTGGTCAATGATGACATTGATCCGGAATTGTTTTCAGTGAAGTATGCTTCCTTCGATAAAGCGGTGGCGTTGGTGAAAGCAGCAGGGAAGGGAGCATTGATGGCTAAGGCTGACGTCGAATCGGCGTTCTGCTGGCTACCAGTACACCCAAGGTGTCATCACCTCCTGGGTTATATGATGGAGGGTATGTTTTTCATGGATCTCTGCCTCCCAATGGGCTGTTCCATCTCCTGTTCGTATTTCGAAAGGTTCAGTTCTTTTGTGGAGTGGGTAGTGAAGCAGAAAGCGGGGATTTCATCAGTAGTACACTACTTGGATGATTTCCTGTTTGTCGGCCCGGCTGGGTCAGAGGTTTGTGAGCTGTTGGTCAGGGTCTTCGGGCAGGTAGCCTTGGATTTCGGTATCCCAGTAGCAGCTGAGAAATCTGAAGGGCCGGTTACTTCTCTGAGCTGAATTTTGCTTGCAGAATTATACCCATTGGAAGGGTCTTTTGCCGGCGGTTGTTACTGGCGACGGCGGGGGTACCGAGTCCGAGACACTATATTCGGCTGTCAAGGGATGTTAAGCAGGATTTGCTGGTGTGGAGAATCTTCTTGGAACATTTTATTGGGAGGGTGATGATCCAGGAGAAGGGGTGGTCGGATGACCAGTTGTGCTTGTACACGAACGCGGCCGGAGCCCATGGTTTTGGGGCATACCTGAATGGACAATGGTGTGCGGGGGTGTGGCCGAAGCCATGGGCAGAGTGGGGGCTGACCAAGAATTTGACTTTCTTGGAGTTGTTTCCACTGGTGGTGGCTCTGCGGATCTGGCCGGAAAGTTTGAGCAACAAAAGGGTGTGTTTCCATTTAGATAATCTAGGTGTGGGCAATTAACTGCCTGACGGCAAATTCACCGGCAGTAATACGGCTCTTGAGGGTGTTTGTGCTAGAGTGCTTGTATTGCAATATCTCTTTCAGAGAGGTGCATGTCCCGGGGCGTTTGAATGTGATCGCTGATGCTTTGTCCCGATTTCAGTGGGATCGGTTCCGAGAGGTGGCCCCGGAAGCGGATCGGGAAGGAGTCACATGTCCTGAGGATCTGTGGCAGCTGGGCTGCCAGGAGTGTTGAGGTTGGTGAAGGGGCGCTGGCCAATAACACATGGAGGGCATACACCCAGTGTGGAGGATGTGGCGGCGAAGGGCCGGGGAGGAGCAACTTCATGACGATAGGGATAGTTGCTTGGGGGTTTTGTTGGAGTGGATGGGGACGTGGGAGAGGGAGAGGCTGTCGCCCTCTGAGATCCGAATGAGAATGGCAGCGATGGCGTTCCTTTTCCAGATGCTAGGTAGTGAGGACTTGATGAAAGTTTTTGTTGTCCGGATGGCGGTCAGGAGTATGTGTAGGGGCGGACCACGAGTAGATGGGTGTAGGCCAGTGACGTTTGTCATTTTACAAAGTTTGGTTACACGGCTGGGCAAGGTGTGTTTGTCACGGTACGAAGAACTGCTGTTCAGAACGGCATTTGTACTGGCTTTCTTTGGGGCCTTCAGGGCGTCCGAATTGATGGGGAAGAATTGTCGGGATAACAGTGGTTTGGGGAGGCAAGACGTGTTTTTGAAGGAGGGTGTAGTCGAGTTGTGGGTCAGGAAGTCGAAAACAGACCGAGTAGGTAAAGGGGTGGTGATTGCCCTGAGGGAGATCAGAGAGGATTGTTGCCCGGCGGGGTCAGTGCAGGATTTCTTAGGGGTGTCCCATCATAGCTCGGGCCCGTTGATGGTGCACGCAGACAGTTCGATGTTATCGCGGTTCCAATTTGTAGCAGTCATGCGTAAGGTGTTGGGTTTAATGGGCTTGAGGGGGTCTAAGTTCGGGTCGCATTCGTACAGAATCAGGGCAGCCACTGAGGCAGCCAACCTGGGGCTTGAAACGTCAGTAATTAGGAGGATTGGAAGGTGGAGGTCTGAGAGATTCTGGGGGTATGTGAGGCCGGGTTTGGTGTTATGAGAGGGGGGTAGCTGTTGGGTTTTACGATTTTCATTCGGCAGATCCAGTGAGATGTTGGATTTTAGGACACTAGTATGTGTTTTGGGTGCAGAAGGCAGCTGCAGTGAAGGAAGATGGGGTCCAGCTGGGTTTTCCTAGAGACCGAATAGTCATGAGATGGTTTAGGATCCGGGGATGAAATGGGAGCAGGTGGTGGGAAAGGTGGTGGAGCAGGCAAGGTTGTTTCCCCCTCCTACAGTTTTAGTTATACACGCGGGGGGGAATGATTTGGGGTTCATGCCTCAGAAAGACTTGATTGAGGATATGAAGAGGGGTTTGGATAGGATGGTACAGTTCTTTCCGGGGGTTGTGTTGGTATGGTCTGAATTTGAGATTAGGTTGATATGAAAGTCCGCTTGGGATTTTAAGAAGTTGGAGGCTTTCAGACGGAAGGTAAATAGAACAGTCAGTGGGTATGTGAGAAGGTTGGGGGGTGTGGGCTTACACCATGTGGAGTTTGAAGGGGAATCGGGTAGATGTTTCTACCTAAAGGATGGGGTGCACCTCAATGAGGTAGGGTTGCACCTGTTTACATTTACGCTTAGAGAAGGGATTGAAAAGGCCTTAGCTTTATGTGGCGGTACTCGCTGAGGAGCGAGTTGTGGCAGGGTGCTTGCTATGTTCTATTGAGGCTTACGCCTAATGGATAATGGCTTGTACTTGTGGAAGCATAGCAAAAGGAAGTGGGATGGTGGACGTCCCGCCCCGGAAGATGTGGGGGCTTATAGTGAAATTAAGCAAGCACTGAGGTGTGTTAAAAGGTGTTTTAAAATGTTGAAGTTAAAATGTTAATTTATTATTTGGTTTGGTTTTAATAAACAAGCTGCAGCCTTTTCTCTCCCAACTTGGTGGTCTTGTTTTTATTGGTACTGAAGGAACGAATAACTTAGAAATGTGGGATCAATGACAGCAATATGTTCCTAGCATTTTGAAATATGTGTAGCCATTAGAAATACTAAACTAATATTGTTTTGGTCAACTATGTGTTTTATATGAATTAAGTGGCCTACATGGCCTCTATTATGCACAGTAAAGGTTGGCATTGGAGAGCTTATGTGCATACCATTACCTAGAATCCTCTGCTCTATTGTAGGGGATGTGCTAATGGGATGTACAATGATCTATTGTGTGCCACTACACTCACATTAAATATGACTTTTATTGAGACTAGTCTTATATGTAAAAAAAATAAAAATCAGGTACTTGAGATTATGGGGCCGATTTAACAATGTGCGGACGGACATAATCCGTTACTGCGAGATTGTCTCTTTAAAGGTACATTGTGCACTAAATTTTTCTTGCAGAAATGATTTGTAGATGATCCATTTATATAGCCCATCTAGTAGCATTTTTGTAAAAATTTATAGTTTTGCTTATTTTTTAAGAACATTGTGCTAATTTTCAGATTCTAACCTAACCAAGCACCACAGTGTCAGATGTATACGC
>CAJPDP010766463.1:0-10998 GCA_905336975.1 Bombina variegata variegata
GATGAGCCTGTCACATACCTACCAATATTTCAAAATTTGAAAGAGGGACACCCCCGCACTGTTGTCAGTCTGCCGCGGCACACCTGAGGATCTCTCACGGCACACTAGTGTGCCACGGCACACTGGTTGAAAAACACTGTTCTAGAAGATGGCGTATCGCCTCATACAGCAAATGTAGCGGGCCAGAAAGAGTCTTGGGCTAGTGCAGGGTCTAGCGCTGTTTTCAAAGCCATTTTATGATTCGGTACACTCCTCAGAGTTTAATAAAGATGAGAGCTGAAAATAAGATTCCTTAATGTGCTCAAAATAATAACATTTTTATATAGGCAACAGGAGCTCTGAAGAGATGCATCCCTCCAGTTCGGAAGTTGGCCCCGCCCCCCCATATTTAGACTTTTTGAGTCACCATCTCCTACTGAGCATGTACAAGATTTCACAGAATATACGTATATGCATTTGTAATTGGCAGATGGTTGTCACATGATACAGGGGGAGTGGAAATAGACATAACTTTTAAATTTGTCAGAAAACAATATACTATTCATTTGAAGTTCAGACTAAGTGCTATTGCATTGTCTTGTTATCTTGCATTTGTACAAATCTACAATATTAACCGGTCCTTTAAATAAATGCACATTTATTTGGCCTCTTGGCTACCTCATATTCCTGGCTAAGTGCCCGAAGTTGTGAGTACCTCCCTAAAGCCCCCCCCCCCTGTGACAACACCTAATCCTCATCTGCACTTAAATCTGAAGGGGTTAAAAGGTAGAAATACATGTAATACATTTTTTTTATTATTGACACGTGATCATTATTGGGGATATTATCAGCCCTGGAGTAAAAAGTTTTTCAATATAAATAAATATGAAATATTTTCCTCATCTATCTAATAAACGGCAAACATGCCCATATTTATCCCTTTAAGATACTACCCACACAATGGAAACATAAATTGAATGTAACTATTAATTTTACATTTTTTTCAGATTATCACACTGTCTAGCAAATGGAACCAATTATTGCTTCATAAATAATAATCTTAAAAATTATCCTTAATAGAGGCATTATCAACCAAGTATTAATCCTAAAAAAGCAGACTGGCAGGGACGTAAACATCTTTATTATTTATAAAGTTTTCCCTTTTCATAACATAGCTATAAACATACAATGTTTTCAAACTAACAAAGAATAATAATACACAAAAGAACAGGACCAAAGTCTTTGCAAAGGACTATTAGAATACAATTTATGCTTTGTTGATAAGCAATGGAGAACAAAACCCTTACCAAAATCCTTCCCAGCTTTCCTTATCTACATAACATTTTGACACATTTCAGAAAGTTTAAAAAAAACAAAAAAAACACTTAGTAGTGTAGTGCACAGTATGTTCATGAAGTTGGAATAGCATTCCAGCTAATTATAGAAGTTGTTTTCTTACACTGCCTTTTGCACTAAACCTTTTGAAAGCTGCACTTCAAATCACACAATACAACTTCTCTGCAATAATAAACTGGTTGTTTTCTTAAAAATATGACACACACACATCCTAAAAGCCTTGTATTTGTAAAGGTTCTGTTATGAGTCATTTCACAGACCATTTATTACTGTATTTATGTAGGATTTTGCCTAGAATTTGTAGAATAATGTAAGCTTTACAAAACTTATAGAAAAAGCTATTCCTTGTTGCTTGCGACTTATAGACTATTGCCCTAAGGTAGTATTAGCATGATAAAGAAATAGTATAATAAGATTTACTTTTATTTTTGTAACTTTTCCTGCATAACACATTTTGACTTCCTTCATCATCCCTGAAATAGTATCATTAAAAAAAATAATTATTCATAATATTGATAAGATTTTCAGAATCTTTCATAAGTTCTAAGATGCTCAGTTTATATTTATTCTGCATATGTCTACAAATATATAAGCTTGTATGTCAGCCTTATAGTTATTGCAGAGTTTTTACATTCAAACCCTCCATCTTAATCTATCTGTAAACTACATGAAAACCCATTTATCTAATGCACAGGGAAAACTTAACAACGGAATACGAGTTGGCCAGACATTAAGAATACCAAGAGAATAAAGCAAATTTGATGGTAAAAGTAAATTGGAAAGTTGTTTAAAATGCCATGCCCTGTCTGAATCATGAAAGTTTAATTTTGACTAGACGGTCCCTTTAATTAATATTGTTTAAATGACCAAAAAAACTGCAATCAAGGGGGCGGAGCCAGCACTCAACCGAGATGGCTGCACTTCTGTTAGCTCCATGCCTCCTTAAGGGCAAATCTAAGATGAAAAGCTTTTGTGGCGACATGGTCAGCATCTAAGTGTCAGCAGATGTAAGTTGACGTGGTGGCAGTGACACACAGCAGTTACTGGGGATCGGCTAGTGCTGGGACTTCACTTATTGAAAGCAAAGTTGCGGCGGAGGAAGCCACGTGGGAGGCCAACTCTAGAACAGACCGCAAACAGCAAGAAATGGCCCCGGGTGCTTGCGGAGCATTACAGACACGGAGGGCAATCAGGATTGTAATCCGGTATGCAGAAAATATCTGACAAGTGCATGGGTGAGATTATTTTATTACCTACGATCTATACCAGCATGAACCTCCCAGTGAGCTACATATATGTCCCAGGAATTTGCAAGTAAGCGTGCTGCAGCACAGGCTATATTATACACATGCAGCTGAACTGCGTTTATATATTTTGGGGTCTGATCTGATTTATTGTCATATTGGTGGCAAAAGTTCATTAATCTTTTCACTGTTAACAGTGCATATTTAATTTGGCCCGAGGGGCAAGAGAGGAGGAACGACATATGTTAAAATACAAGTGAAGGTTTTATTTAAAACATCCTATATGTGGGATTGCTGAGGTTTGAACCCTATAAGTGCATTTTGTTAACGGAGGGTATCAAGAAGCTTACCTTCATATGCTCTTTCGAGAGAATTGAGACTGTTTGCAGACAAGGCACAAAAATACCCCTTTTGTTATAAAGTCCCCTACTCTGGACAATTGCATTTTTCATTCTGTACATCATCTTGCAGCAATTGTACTGGATTATATTTGTGATATTTAGAAACTTTGAGAAGCAGACATGTCGCCTAAAAAAGGGAATAAACCTGAAAAACCGAGCAAAAAGCAGGGGCCTACTGCTTCAGTAAATATTTTTTTTAAAACCTTGGAGACTCCGGTCTCAGTGTTATCTAAATCTGTAGAAAGGAACTCTAGATCCCCCTCTTCATCTTCAGAATCTGAATCTGAAACCCTGAATTCAGCACTTACTATTCCTAAAGCTCTTTTGGATTCTCTGCCGTCTAAGAAGGATTTTACTTCCTTGGTTAGTCAAGTTAAGCAATGTATTCGGGAAGAGATTGCAGAGATAAAAAAAGACATGGCAGACATTGGGCAGAGAGTGGAGAAGCTGGAGGGTCAGTCGGATCTTTCTAATTCTAATCTAACTTTCCTTAGGGCTAAGACTGCCAAGCAAGATATT
The DNA here is from genome assembly GCA_905336975.1 of Bombina variegata variegata. NCBI lineage: Eukaryota > Metazoa > Chordata > Amphibia > Anura > Bombinatoridae > Bombina > Bombina variegata. The sequence goes on from CAJPDP010766463.1 coordinate 3,500, forward strand.
GCCATGGCCCAAATGGAAAACAAAATCGACGACCTGGAGAACAGGAGTCGTCGAAGCAATATCAGGATTAGGGGAGTCCCCGAAACCATATCTCCGGCAGACCTTGAATCATATATACAGGGTCTTTTCACATTTCTACTGGACACTGGAGATGATGCTACCGTTGCCCTGGACTGATATCATAGAGCCCTAAGGGCTAAACCCTTGGGGGATAAGCCGCCGAGAGAGGAGAGACAAAAGTATCCAAATAATTCAGATCAGACCCCTTACAAGTGTTTGAAGATCTGACACAAAGAACATTACTGAAAAGGAGGGAACTTAGGCCTCTAACGACCAAACTGAGACATCTGAATATTCCATACCGGTGGGGTCATCTGTTCCACTTGCAAGTTATATGGAAGAGCAGGAAAATGCTATGCCATTCAGAAGAAGACATAGGCCAAGTTTGTAAAGAGCTGGACATTAACCTGCCTATACCGCAAGAGGACATCAGTCATCCCTCCTCCTCAGGGATCCTTCACCCGCCACCGCTTCCTCAACTGAGGGAGTGGCAGGACACTTCTTCAAAGAAATCTCGAAAACTCAAGCCAGGCCCTACACCATCTGAAGCACCAGGCTGATTGCCTGGACAAGGACAAAGTAATATAGTGCTTGTCCTTCTTTCAGGGCATGGTCTTGAGGCTATGCTCGAGGAGATGCAGTTCCAGTGTTCATGTGGTGAACAGCTAAGTATATGGCTTGCAGTAGCTGGGAATCGGGACTGAAATTGATGTTACTGTGAATTTTGATATGTGTTGTTTCCTTTGACATTGTTAATATAGAGTATAAGTTATGGGCTTTAGGCTCTCTGAGCAAACATTTCACATATTGGAGAGTAGGCCTAAATTAGTGCTCATTTACACCACGTCACAATTTATTATCTTCCACAATATCCACCTGAAGTCTTATCGAGGGTAGGTAAGAATGGTGGCCTCATTTACTTGTCACACGCAATGTAGTGCTTTCCATTTATATGACACATACATTTTCCTGTTAGGAGATTTTCTCTCCTCCTCTAGAGGTTTTCATTCCTCTATTACATTAGTTACACCTGTTGTGTACACCTAGTTTTTATGAATGTTTTTATATTGTTGTTATTTCAAAATGTTATTATGTGTTGCTCAGAGATTATTTGCAAATGTTGTACATTGTTTAGTGCCGAGAATTGTTTCAGAGATACCTAGATGTCTACTTAGTGTGAAACTATGGTTAAGATGTCTTTGAATAAACAAAAGATTGAAATAATCACACAAAATGTTAAAGGCCTCAACTGTCCTAATAAAAGGAATCTAGCATTAAGGGATTTACGTAAAAGAGAGGGGCATATCTTATTGCTGCAGGAAACCCATTTTAAAGGTCACATAATTCCAGAATATTTTTCATCTCATTACCCCCAGCATTACCATAGTACTAACGTAACTAAAAAAACAAATGGAGTAAGTATACTTATCCACAAGTCCATTTCATTTAAACTTTTGCAAATAGATAAGGATAAGGAAGGCAGATATTTGGGTATCACGGGTCTGCTATTTGGTAAACCTGTAACTTTGGTAAACCTCTACACCCCTAATACAGGCCAGGATAAATTTATATCTCGAATCACTAAAAAGATTATTGACATTCATAAAGGCCCTCTTATAGTTGCAGGGGACCTAAACATCCCGCTGGACCCTAGATTAGATAGCTTGAATCCCAATACTAGGGCTAACCAAAAATGACTTTCTTCTATATGGAGAGATTTTAAATCTATGACACTTCATGATGTTTGGAGATATCTCCACCCGCAACTGAAGGACTATACTTTTTTTTCCAATCCACAAAAAAGTCACTCCAGGATTGATTATGTATTGGTTGATCATTTGGCTCTATCCCTAGTTAAATCTAGTTACATAAAGCATACGGCATGGTCAGACCACTCTTCTGTGGAATGTACCGTGAAATGGCCCTCAATCCAGATTAAACCCTTTGTTTGGAGACTTGACGATTCATTGTTGTTAGACCCACTGATTCTGGATCGATTGAACAAACAGCTAGATTTGTACTTTTCCCTTAATAACTTACCAGAGCTTAATTTTACCACAATTTGGGAAGCTCATAAGGCTTTTATGAGGGGCGAGTTTATTAAGATTAAGGCCTACAAAAGAAAGCAATCCTTAATAAATTATACTAGGTTAGAACAAGAGGTCTCAGAGGCAGATTACCTTTTAAAACTTAACCCGAATGACCAGTCTCTTCTTGGCGCTTTAATAGAAAGGTGCAAGAATCTATCTCAACATCTACAAATAGAATCTCAAAGGCATCAAATGTATATAAAACAAAAATACTATGGGGAGGGTAATAAATCGGGCAAATTGCTAGCTAGGGCATTGAAGAAGCAAACATTACAATCTTATATCCACTCCCTAGTCTCACATCAAGGAAAGACAATAGAAGACACAAAAACTATAGGTAAAACGTTAAGTCCTTTTATCACCAGTTGTATAATTTGTTCCCTAATAGACAGACAGAGTCTCACAAGAAATTATGTGATAAATATCTAAAAAACATAAAACTCCCTAGGCTTAAATCTAGTGAAAGGGATTTTTTAAATTCCCCCATCAATAGTAAGGAAATCTTGGATGTCATAAAAGATATGAAGCCAGATAAAGCCCCTGGCCCAGACGGCTTCTCGAATAGATATTATAAAACCTTTCAAACACAACTTATTCCGCACCTTCTTAGTCTATTTAACTATATTTCTGACTCTGCTTGCTTCCCAGACACTATGATGCAAGCACATATCTCGGTTATCCCCAAACCGGGCAAACCCCCAACCTCCCCGGCAAATTTTAGGCCTACATCCTTCTGAATGTAGATTTAAAATTATACGCCAATATTTTGGCTACTAGAATTAATAGATACCTTCCAAATTTAATTCACCATGACCAAGTCGGTTTCGTCCTGCAACGGGAAGCAAGAGATAATATCTGTAAAGCCCTTCACCTTTTAGATTATGCTAAAAATTTGAACATCCCATCGGTATTCCTATCTACCGACGCTGAAAAAGCATTCGATAGGCTAGATTGGACTTTTCTTCAGGCAACTCTTCAAAAATTTGGATTTCCCACCACATTCATAAATAAAATTATAGCCCTTCATTCTAACCCGTCTATCCAGGTCAGAATGGAACATTATCTGATCACTTTGAAATCCGGAATGGAACCCGCCAAGGCTGCCCCCTGTCCCCATTACTATTTGTTTTATCCTTGGAACCCCTGGCAGAAAAAAATCGTAACAACCCAGAGATACTAGGTATTACAATTGGAGACAAAACTTACAAGTTAGCGATGTTTGCAGATGACGTCTTAATGACACTGTCAGCACCGGAGCAATCCTTGCCAGTAGTCCAATGTGAGTTAATAGCATTTGGCGAGGTCTCTAATTTTCTGGTCAACAATAATAAATCTGAGATACTTCCAATAAATTTATCTACTAACGACATTTTAACTTTCAAACAAAAGTACCCCTATAGAATCCAAGACCGTGCTTTAAAATACTTAGGAATTTATTTAGCACTAATGCTGGAAGACCTTCGTAAGTTGAACTACGGTCGGTTAGTAGAGGAATTTGCTTACTTGTCCTCCTCTTGGTTTCCAAAAAATATTTCTTGGCTAGGCAGGATAGCAGCGACAAAGATGACTCTTTTACCTAAAGCCCTCTATATCTTACAAGCCCTCCAGATCCCTGGCACTAGTGGGCATATAAATAAAATACAATCTATCATTGACACATACATTTGGCACCGTAGACCTCCTAGAATAGCGAAAAGTACAATGTATACCCACAGAGAGGAGGGGGGATTGGGAGTTCCCAATATTTTTCTGTATAAGCAGGCTGTTTCATTAAGTCGGGTAATTGATTGGTGTAGACAAGGGGAAACTTTGTATAAGAGATGTGTTCAATTGGAATCACAATTATTAAATACCCCTAATTTGGGCAGCTTATGCTGGGCCCCACAAAAACCCTCATGGGATTTGTTAGATACTTACCCGATCATAAAAGAAACCTGGATGGATTGGTCTTTTCTGCGAAGTAAATTCAATTTAATTACCTCAAAGTACTCACCATTAACGATTCTATACCCCAACAGGGAGTTCTCGGCATTTGTGCAGGGGACGCCAGTCACTAGGGCTACAACACACTCTCTAACAAAGCATTTACCTATATACCTATTACTGACACAAGGCAAATTGGCCTTGAGAGAAACATTAATAGAAAGGGGATTGACTTCATTTAGGTCTTGGCTATATTACCACCAAGTGAGACACTTCTTGATGACTCATAAGTCAAACAAAGACGTTAAGACAACTTACAGCATTTGAATCCTTATGCACCTCGGTGTTACAGCCCAAAAAGGTTATTTCATTAATGTATAGATGCCTCCTTAAGTCTAAATACCCTTCATTGCCAAACTATACTCATGCATGGGAAAAGGAAATGAATTTAAATATCTCCACTAGACAGTGGTCCTCATGGTTCAAGGCCACAGCCAAATCCGCCCACTCTGCAGCAGGTCTAGAGACCAATTTAAAGGTTATAACTAGATGGTATCTAACCCCATGCAAGTTAAAACATATGTTTAGCAAGGCAAGCGATAGATGCTGGAGAGGGTGTGGCCGAGCAGGTACTATGTATCATATTTGGTGGGACTGTGAAGTGATTACTCTTTTCTGGGCCCAAATTCATTCACTGGTGTGTCGCATTATAGGTGTTCATTTCGAACTGTCCCCAGTAACAATTCTGTTTAACACCCTTTCAGATATTTCCTGCAAAATTAGACGGCAATTATACCAAATTTTGATAAATGCAGCCAAGAGGCTCATCCCTACATTTTGGAGAAGCTATCCTGCCTAGTAAAAAATACTTTAGTGCTGGAAAGATATTATTATTTTAAGGCTGACCGTATGGAGTTTTTTCAAGAGATGATGTTTCTATGGGATCAATATGTTTATAATAAATAAAACTCTATGACCGACTTGTACAGGCCTATTGTGAAAAGAGTTTTAGACACTTTCTTTTCTAAGTAAGATTAGTACGGATGTTTAGTCTCGAGCATTCACTGTTTCAATACTGTCTAATATGAGATGTTTGTATTGCACATCCCTGATTGTAACGTTGTTGTGTTTTATTGCTGTTTGTCTTCATATTATTTTTGTTCAAAATATTACACAGGCCTAATGCGGACTATAGAAAGACTTTGTTCTTACGCCACTCCAGAGGCAGCTCGGCTTACCGCAATTGAACTATTACCTCATAGATACGTGCTGTCTCTGTGGATGTTATGAAGCCTGTAGTTGTGGTTCCAATCTTTTTGTAAAACTAACGTATATGATGTAACATGTTTGGAAAATAAAGAAACAATAAATAAAAAAAATTAATTAAAAAAAAACTGCAATCAAACATACATGGCTAAAATCAGCTCTTCTGAATTAGTTTGTCCATCTCCATGGAGTTCAAGCCCATGGTCATTTATTGTTTGCTCCCCTTCTTTAAAGTAAACAACATTTCTCCTGTCTTTGGATTCAGGATTCTGTGGCCTTTACATCATCTCTCATATCCAGTCATGACACCCATCTCAGTTCTATTGTCAAGTTTGGACCTTTTATGAGCTGGAACAACTGCATAAACTTTGGACCCAAATGCCTTGATGTGTTTAATGTTAGGTGTTCTGCCAAACCAAAGTTCAAAGAGAGTTATATTTGTTGCTTTTGTAGGTAGTCTATTTTGTAAATATGTAGCTGTCATAACTGCATCAGCCCAGTTTTTGTGTGGCAACTGTGAATCTATCAGCATCCACCTGACCATCTCAATTAAAGAGTGATTCTTTGGGGTAGATTTATTAATGGTCAAGTGGACATGATTTGCTGTAGCGAATCATGTCCGCTCAAATTCGCTAAATGCCGGCAGCATACGCTGTCTGCATTTAACATTGCACAAGCATTTCTGGTGAAATGCTTGTGCAATGCCGCTCCCTGCTCACTGGTGGCTAATTCGCCGCTAGCAGGGGCTGTCAATCATTAAGATCGGATCGTGATTATTGAAGTTAAGGACCACTGCTTCTTAACTTGCATTTCTGGCAGACCAGAAACGATGGGGCATCGATGCAGCATCAGCTACTTAATAAATTGACCCCTCTATCTCATCTACACCATTCTGTTCTGGACTGTATGGTATTGTGTGCAAGTATTTTAACCCTTTCTCTTCTAAATATGCTGCAATATGGTGTGACATCTACTAACCACCCTTGTCTATTAGAAGTGCTTGAGACTTTCTTCCAAACTGGTTCTCAACACCTACAATGAAGGTCTTCAACTTCTCTACAGTTTCAACTTTGTCTTTAATGAGATAAGTCACACAATATCTAGTATAATCATCAATACATGTTAGTATATACTTATTATACCCACATGATATTGACTGTATAGGACCACATTTATCTGAGTGAATGAGTTGCAGAGGCTTTATTGAGTTCCTTTTACTCTGTTTTGGAAAAGGGGAACTTATATCTTTTCCAATTAGACAACATTCACATGCTTCACTGTTAAGATCCTTTTAACAAGGTTTTTTTTCTATTCCTCTCACCAAACCTTTATTCAGTAGATCAGAAATTGCCTCTGTGTCCAAGTCTTTTATGTCATAGATAGATACAATTTGAACTTGAGCAATTCTTGGCTATGTTGGTTTTTTCTTCTTGTGTGTTTAATACAAATACACCATTAATTTCAAAACTGTGTGCAATCAAAAGACAATTTTTTGTTATTTTACATTTATTATGATAAAGTCCACATTATATCCACGCTTGGTTAATGCTGAAACACTGAGCAGATTATCTGCAAATTCAGGTAAGTAAATTATATTACATTTTAAACTTTGTTGTTAACTGTTTTTTCTTTTGTAACACATTTCAAGTAATATTCTCCCCTTCCTTGTACTGCCAGTATGCTCACCATTTCTGAAAAATTATTGTCTAATTCTTTAAATAAATTAGAATCTTTGCACATATGGGATGTTGCACCCGAATCAATAATCCAGTGATTTTAAATAACTATATCTGCCTTTTCTTGAAAAAATAAAACATGTTTACTGTGCTCTCTGCTGCCATCTAAAGTCCTTTTCTTGTCTGTGGTAGTTGTTTTCCAGCAGTTTCTAGCAAAATGGGATTTATCTCCACAAATAAAAGTTTTCTTATTTTATCCCCTTTTGTATTCAAATGTTTTACTCTGGCTTCTGTGATAAGATAATCTGTTTCCTTTGATATCCTTAGCAGTGTTTTGTATAGAAAATGCTTGTGTTTCACCTTTTCCCAGTGACGGCTGGTGACTTTTGAAGATGGGGGAGCACTAGCCCCGCCCCTCAGATGGCTCCGCCCATTTTATATATATACTGGGTACAAGAGTCCTGTCACTGGGGCAGTATAAGGA
>CAJPDP010766630.1:0-10380 GCA_905336975.1 Bombina variegata variegata
TTTTGACTACACTATCCCTTTAAACAATTTCCCTCTACTGATATGATCTAATTTGCTACTTACACCTGGTATCCTTTGTTGAAAAGACTACCTAGGTAGGTTCAGGAGAAGGAATGCACTAGCTGCTGATTAGTGGCTGCATATATATGCTTCTTGTCATTAAGTCACCCGCTGTGCTCAGCTAGCTCCCAGTAGTGCATTAATGCTCCTTCTACAAAGGATAACAAGATAATGAAGTGCATTTAATAATAGAAGTACATTGGAAAGGTATTACAGACTGTATGTATCTGAAGCATGAAATAAAAATGTTGGGTTCAATGTCCCTTTAAAGAAGAATGTTGGTGAAACAATTAAGGCAATTAAACACATTACAAACCATCCTGGTACTCTGTTGGTTTATAATAAAGATGCTTAGCATGCTGCTTTGTGCACCATATTGTATCTATAAAGATATATGAAATCCAAGAGGCATTCTATAAACATAGAAAATATATGTGTTTTTGCTCATACTTTATTATATGGATTAAGAGACCCACAATGTAATGTTAGTAACCTTGAAGATTGAACAATAAGCCCTCAATAGCTTCTGTTACCCTAAGTATGTTCATTTGGGGACAGGAAATGCAATAGAAATAAGTGGATATTTTGCATTGCTTCGTTGTACAAATAGCCATTATGGGACTTTCTCTTTCCTCTTAAAACATATCACTGCAATAAAATTATTTCTAAATTGCCTTAGATACCCATTAAGACAAAGGGAAAAGATCATCTTTTACATAGAGTACAATAATATTTCAATCCACAAACTAATATTTTTCTCAAATGCATAAATATACTAACATTACTCACAATATGGTTGCTGATTAAAAAGAGCAGCCTTCAGCAGTGTTTAAATAAGCATCCCACAGATGGGACCTCATCAGCCTTTAAGGGTCATGCAAAATCTATATTACATAAAATTCTCCATTTACATACATATATTAAGTGTATCACATTGGTGTGCATATGTTTATCAATTTCTAAGTTTTTTCTATAGAGATATAGCATTTATTTTCAATTCCTTAGTCAGCAAGTAAAAAAGAATTTAATTTATTTAAAAATATAGTTTATCACACAGGTTTTGTAGCTTTTTGTATTTCACTCTGTCCTTCCAGGCTAACACAGTTTGTATAGAAAAGGATTGAGAAATGCCTGCTGTATAAATCAGTATTTGGTGTAATTTCTTCTCTCTTCAACAATACTTCTTTGTTTTCTACCCATGGAGCATAAAATGACAGTGAATCTATTTAGAAGATCAACAACAGCTAACACTACTATTTTATTTATTTGTTTTTAAAGGTTTAGTAGCCAACTGTCTCCACAGTGACAATGAAATGTTGTGAATGTTGTTCTTAATACTGGTTTACTGGTCTGTCAGGTGATGGGGAGAGATAAACATTATGGAGCAAAAAATTGGGAAAAAGGTGATTTATTAAGTTCAAAAGTAGAATAAAATATTTCCAAGCATCATGAGTAGCTGTTATAAATAATTGGGTATCTCTCAAACTTCATTGAATATCCATTTATTAAAGCAGGAATAATAAAGGTTTGAGTTTTGGCAATTGCTTCTGCTTTTTATTAAAAAAAATAATATAAAGTGACCCTATGCTACAAACAATGGGAACATTAATACAAATGTATATAAAATAATACAAATAATAATAAATACTTTGTTTTGAACACATTGCATGATGTCCCCATTCTAACCAATCAGAATTATTTTGTGAAAACCTTTTATGGCAGCATGGAAAATGTTTAGCTTTTCCCCCCAATCCATTAGAAGTACCTTATTTGGAGGAACCGATTCAGACCTTTTACTGTGATATATAAGCCTTGTCACTGTTATTTCATTAACAACATTAGCATTGTTTTGCTGTATCTTAATTTATGCTTGTGAAATCTTCAGTGTCCATTTCCAATTCTCAGAATTGGGAAACTCACAGTTTTTAGGCTTAAATTACAGGAAAAGGGGCACTATAAATAATCAAAAGTATACTGCATTTTTGTTTTTCTTACTACACATAATTAAACTTTTTATTACAATCTCAAAGTGATTCTTTTTTTTTTAACCAACAGAATTAATTCATAACATGTGACATTAGAAACTTCATTTTAACATGCTTTAAACATCCAAATCCATAATATAAAAATGTGATTTTAACATTTTTTATTTTATTGCTAATAAACCCAAAACATTCTGGTTTATTAATATGGTAACTGAACATACACAAATATGGCAACAAGGCTGTTGAATCTGAAAAGTCCACAAATCCTGTGAAAAGCTGTTTTTTTTAGATTTTTTTTTCTGTAAAACTGCCCTCATTGACCCAATATATACAAGGCACTTTACATGTAAAGATATATATAACGAGGGGGGAGAATATCTAATAACTTTTAATCCTTCAACAAAGGCAAACCTTTAAAATACTAAAATCTTTTTCTGTAAAACAAATATGGGACTGTTTCAATATAACCAATCACAGGCTGTACCAGCTGTGTTACTGTCTGACATACTCGCTAAAATATTAAAGGGACATTAAAAACCTCTTGCATACAGAGGCAGAATGCAAAAACTGTAACCTAAGTTTTCTAACTGCTGCAAATTCACTAATCCAGATATCTGATTTGCAGCATTTGCAGTAAATAGAATTTAGCTTTTTGGCATCTTTGGGAAGCTTGGGACAAGCACGATCTTTACACAAAATATATGTTTAATGTCCTTCTAATTCCCTCTAGAGTAAAACTGTCCAGTAATCCTTGGACTACATGTAACATATCTTGCAACCTTCAGGCCTCCAGCCAAATTTCAGTTATATTAGTTTTTTATTATTTTAAAATGTAATATATATACAGGTACAATTTGATTTTTCTTTGAAGTGCTGCAATGGTGTGTGAAGAAAGGATATGCCATGCTGTGAACAGAAAGGATGTTCTGCATTATTTCATTATATTGATTCTCAATATTTCTGGCCCTCCAACCTGTAACATTTGGACATTCATTTTCTAGAACAGCAGCTTGAAATCAATAATATGGCCCACATGTATTTTCTTTTTTCACTTAAAAACTCTCAAAATATACACCATTGCTCACACATTGAACTTTTTTTTTACTATGCTTTCACAGCAACAGATTTTAAGTCATAAATTAATTAAAAAAATTCAAATTAAAAACTTTTAAATGCATGACATGTATATCCAAATATTTCTGAACAGTTTATTTAAAGCAGTCTGCAAACTGCAAAAAAGAATGCTGCTAAACTTTATTTGCATATTTTGCAACAAAAATTATCAATAATGAATGTTATCCCCTCATAAAACTGTGCCATATAATAATGATACTGAAGCAAGAGAAATTCAGAACATTAATTTAATTTTAAGGTTTATAATATCTACATTGGCATGGAAAAATGTATATTATTATAATCAGTAGTAGTAGTAGAGTATATTTTATACTACAATCAATTAGTATTTAAAAAAAATGAACAGTTTTTATCAGGTTGCTGCCTTGGATGATTATAAAGAGTAATATTTTAGAGACAAGCAAACATTTTATGGTAACATGTTATAAATATTGAGAGAAGCAACAGAAATAATAATAACAATAATGAAGTTTTACAAATCAGTACAACAAGGTTAATGCCAAATTGCAGGAAGACATGTAAGACAATATACATTTTGCTAATTATTAGTTGGTCTTTAATATAAGTGACCAAATGAATACATTATTAGAAAAATTGAGCTAATGATATTTTTGTAATAGTGTTAACTTGCATATCACTGCAATGGCATACTGAATATAAGATTGAAAAACAAAATTAACTGAAGCAAGTAAGACCTATTTTATTAATATAAAAAAAATGCTTTTTACAAGTGAATTAATCTGTATTATCTCAACCCAAACAAGCACGATAGACCTGTAGTAATGTAATATCCATTCAACACTACTATAATACGGGCTCAACATTAATAGAATGTAGCAATTAATGGTTTCATATAAAAAGTAAATCACCAATGATAGATAGAAAGATAGGTAGGATAGATGGTAGATAGATGATAGATAGAATAGATGATTAATAGATAGATAGATAGATAGATAGATAATAGAATAGATGATAGATAGATGGATAGAAAGATAGATAGATAGATTAGATAGATAGATAGATGATGATAGATAGATAGATAGATAGATAGATAGATGATAGATATTGATAGATGTACCTTATATGCTAAATCTTATCTCGTCTTTCCTCATAGACACATGCTTTATAGGATGTGGGTCTATTAACTGAATGAATGCAGCTATATACGGTAATTGTTTCTTTTCTATTGAGTGCATTTTGTGTATGGCACTATGCAGTTTCATGTAAATGCAATGTAACAGTTGAATGCCGTATACACAAAACAGAAGCACATTACTACCAGCCCCCTGATGAGTGTGTTTATCAGGACCAGGAACAGCACCTTTCCTTTGATACTAGTGAGACCCTGCATAGCATCTCACAGCCTCTCGCGTCAGCTGCTATTTGTTTATCAGCGCATCTAGTAACACACCTTACATTCAACTCTCCACGTCTAATGCTCAACTGCCTGAACGACTAATAAAATGAACACAAGATACTACAGCTCTGCTCCAGAGGCGCATACATTTTAGTACAGAGATCATCTAATCCTACCCAGTGCATCCTTTTACTGCTAGCACGGGACCATCCCAAGCCTCAGTAATGCTGCCTTTACTTAAATTGCACGCCCCTAAAATCTGTGCCCACAAGATTCACCCTTTCCTCTGGTGAACCTTGCAAGGATCCCACCCTACAGTAAATTACATACCCAACCCTTACCTGTTCTGCAGTGCCTCGGGGTTTTACCCTCTCTCTGTAGAAGCTCCGGATTCTCGGGCTGCACACAGCTCTTTTGTGTGCTTGCTTTCCAGCCACACGCTGAGACTACTAATTAACCCGGGACGATGCATGCAGTAGCTCTGCTGGAGCCCCGGAACATGTATAACATAAAGAAAAACCCTTGACTGAGAAAAAGAGAAGAATGCACCAGAGAGGAGGGAGGGAAGAGGCTGTTACCATGACTACGGCTGTCCCATCCTCCTCCTCATCCTCTTCCTTTAGGCTTTTCCTTTAGGCCTTTGTGCCTTGTAGTAAAGAATTACGTGTAGGAACAACACACTGGAGGGGAGTGTTTGAAAAGGTGTGTGTATCCCCATCTGCTGCAGTTTTCTCTGACTTGATGTTAGTGTGATAATAATCATATTGAAAGTTATACACTGGGGCATCAAAATCTTTGTATCATTTCTTAGAATTCTGTTGGATTTGTTCATGATTATATTTTATGATTATATTTTGTGATATACAATTTTATCAACAAAAATATAAACATAACTGATGTTTTTATTAATTTATAATGATATTAGAAGCCAAATAACACATAATTCTTAATGTATCATTATACACTTGTATCACAAAACTTGTCACAGTACAATATTGTACAGCTTTACATCCACAATAAAAAAGTGATTGGCATTTGTGACAAAATATTCATAATTTAATTCATATAATTAATTAATTAATATAAGGAGCATATTTAAAGGGATACGAAACCCAAATAACTTCTTTTGAATTTTTTTCTTTTGAAAGTTTCCAACTTACTTCTATTATCAAAATGTATTTGTTCCCATATTATTCTTTGCTGAAGAGATACCTAGGTAGGTATCTGGAACACTGCATGGCAGAAAATAGTGTTGCCATCTAGTGCTCTTGCATATGCATAACAATCTTCCAAAAATGCTGCCAAATAGTGATCCAAGAACATGCACAAAATCATCCCTGATTTTCAACAAGATACCAAGAGAGCCAAGAAAATTTGATAATAGAAGTAAATTAGAAAGTTGTTTAAATTTGCATTCTCTATTTGAATCATGGGTTTCATGTCCCTTTAACTATTCCACTGGTGAGCCATTTTCACCCCTGTGTTAGAAGTGAATATTATATATATATTATATATATTATTATATATTTGCCCTCATTACATTTACACATAAATTCCATTTTTTTCTTCTGTCAGGTACCCACACAAATTATACCTCCTTTTGTTCAGCAGATCAAGCATTTTTTAGAAAAAAAAACTTTAGTTTGCAAAGGTATTATTATTTAGGAAAACAGGAACATTTAGCATTTTGTACCTATATTATTCAATTAAAATTTAGAATTAAAAAAATCAAAAGAGAACATGTATTATTTGTATTACTATACAATTTGTAATTTATGTAGAAAATGAGTAGGTATTAAATATCTAACCATACAAATATTACGTACATTTAAAATCACAAAACAAATCTGATTTAATCCATTTTGTCAATGTATGCCTTTTCCTACCTGTCTAAACTCACTCAGCATAACAAAGCAAAAAATAAATAAATAATAATAATATATATAAAAGTCTACCATATATACAATTTCACAAAATATTATATAATTTTACATATACTTAGTTCTCCAATTTATTTTGATTCCTAAATATTTTAGTAAGTCAGAGAAACAAGTATCTATGAGTCATAACATAAACAACACAAAAAAGTGAGGCTAGCATTCACTGCCAGGTTATCATTATTTTATGGCAATATTATTATCGTGAGGGGGTAAAAAAGGCCTATTAAAAAGTAATGTAACCCCTAAAATGGAACCAGTGTTGAAAGGTATTTGACAAAGGACAACTCATTTGATACAACAGCAGGATTATGGCTTTCAAATAAGAGGTCTGAAGTTTGTTTGTATATTATAGGAGGTACCCCCTGATGTTCCATATGCATATGGGTCAATACAGATGATCACTGTTAACAAAATCGCCAGAAGTAATCCATCTGGACATGTGACCCCTCCTTTGAAAGAGCATCCTTTTCACTTTCAAAAGGAAGGATAGTGCTTATTTTGTGGAGCTAGGGTCCATTTTACAGCCATGAGCACTGTAAAAGAAACTAATTAGACAGGCGATTTACATTTATATGGTAATTGTCTTCTACCTAAAGGGGTATGAGACCCCTAATTTGTGGGCATTGTCTATGTGTGTGTCTGTATATTGTAAGGGGCTCCTTTGGTGATTACATTAGATAGGTTATTGTTAGTCATAAAACAATTACCTACTAATGACAGGGGTATGAAAACTCACACTGGAAAGAGTTGGTTCCCCTTTTCTAAACTGGGGCCTCATACCCCTCTGTGTTGTATGGGCGCTCTCTTAAAAAACTTTATGGGTGTATACTTGCAGCAGGTGATCAACATTAACATGCCGATTACCTTAAAATTATAGGTGGTGTGACCCCTTGTTTAAAATAAGATAGCTCCCTCTTTTACCTGTGGGGTCTCATACCCCTTTAATCAGAGGGGGAGATAGGGGCTTTGTAGTAGGATTATCAGCTGCACCCCTGAGGGACAGGTGAGCCCTCATTTAAAAGAAGGGAGTCTGTTCTGTTAGAGCCTCCATCCACCTCAGTGTAAACAGCAAATTAATTGCTGCTGCAGGCAATCTCCATTTAAAAGGGCAGACTCTTCTTTTAAATGAAGGACCACATCCCTGTAGTTGGCCTGGGAAATGATATATGGGTTTTCAAATCCCTTCCTCACTGCCCTGGTTCACTTCTTATAACTCTCTGCTTCATCAGGAGTTCCAGTTCCCTTGAAATGACAATGTAAAAACTGTGGTGATGTCAACATGTTGCAGTGGGAGCTCGCAGTATCTGTATTAGAGTGCCCCACAGGATGAGGAGACATGGTCATCATGCTTACTGCTGATTACATGTGCATGACAATAACGGGTTACCATGTGCATCAAATAGGTTAACGTTTCCCCTTTTATTCACTCATAATTTGAAAATGAAACAACTAATCGAAAAAAGTTTCTTCAGGTACATAGACAGAAGACATTAGTCCTCCTATTCCTGCTTTATCTATTAGTTGATTGAACAAATGTTCAAATATGTGGATCCAGAAGCAAGCATTGAAGACAAGAACACAAGAACTTAGAATGAATATAACTTGCCAACAGAGAAAATGTCAGAGAGTGCCAAGGGTTTACCTGCCTAGATGTAGCCTTGATACTCTTAACGATAGGGATATCATCCAGCTGTTTAGACTAATTAAGGAATCTATAATAAACCCTTATAGCTAAATGTGAGATTCCCTTGTGCCCATCATATCTTAGGCCATCCCTGATTTGTTACAAGAGAAGCAGTATAGGAATCACAATCACTTCTATTCTCTAAATGTGCAGGTTTGACTAGTTCTTGTCGACATGATCTATATATTTTGTGTCACTTGACTCTATTGAAAACCGCAAACATAATTCAAATCAAAGTGTAATTTTTCTATAAAACTGATATCAAATTAGGTGAACGTGTTTGATTATACACTTTTTATTTTTATTTTTATTTGAGGATATACAAGAACATATAAAGGCAAACAATCATATAGTTAGTTTACAAATATCCAAGTTACAAGATGTGCCAAATATACAATAGAAAACTAACAGAATCCTCTATTTTATCCCTTAAGTAAACTAATTAGACCACTCATGGGTCCATTTAAGTTATGTGGCAAAGGTATTATAGGGACAATAATAAGAAGTAAGTCCGTAAATGACTTGGTTATACTCACTATTACAGAGGTAACAATCCATTACCAAACAGTTATATATAAAGAAAAATTAAAGATCCAAACTGATCCAACTACTGGAGTCTTGGGTTATATGTAACACCATGTATATACACTTCTTCTGCAAATGTTCTCTTCACAGGTGAAGAGAACATTTATTACGTGATATAAAACTGGGGATAATATTGATATAAGTGATGTATTATGTTTTGGTAGTATAAGTACAGTAGGATTAACCATCTCTTCCTTAATTATTAATAATGTTACCAAGCCTAAACTAGGTCAGGTAGGGTCGTTTTTTCTAATCGACAGTGAGCTTATTGTTGCGTTATATATTTCTATAGCATCTATTACATGATGGCTCTTAATGACCTTAGTGTGTAAGTTCGGTTCCCCTTTCGCGGCCCCGGCCGCCAGCCCCAAATTGAAACCAAACTGTACATCAAAGTTGTGTGTCATCATAAAGATACGCATAGTTTAGGCAGCTGAATATTTAGATGTAGCGGATTAAGCTATATTTTCTTTTCACAATAAATAAAGTCATAGATTGCGCTATAAGTGATAAGAGTGGGAAGATTGTGAAGTCAGTTTTCCCAGTAACATATATTTAACTACAACATAGTTTTATAAAGAAAGCAGGCGATGTACACCAACATTTAAACAATTAAGATTGATACACACAGAAGCAAAACAATTCAAAATGTGACTAGCCAGTCTTGATTACATTTCTGTGTTAAAGCAGTGCTATAGTAACATGAACAAAATGCCTGCACGCTGATTGTCCCATGAGTTAGTTTGCTAGTCAAGCAAAGCCGCAGTGAATATTTAAAAGTCTCCTACCAGGAGGTAAGCGGTTCCGTTCAGGAGTAGTGGTAGTTTCAGGTTTGCAGGACAGTGTCTTAACACAGCTCAAGGGCCATGCAGCACCGTGTGAAGTTTTAACAGCTGCAGTAAGTAAGGTAGGCTCACCGTAGGTGTTTTCCGGAGTAGTAGTATGAGACAGGGTACTTGCTTGATCCATGGTCTTAGCTGCCCAGGAGTCCGCTCCAAACTCCTGCACAGTTTCAGCCTGCATCAAATCATGTCCCACCTGCAGTGACATGATCAGAGGTCGAGTAGTATCTAAGAGTGGTAATAAGGTAAGGGTAGGTGAGCGCCATTCTTTCTGGTAAGAATCTGTAGCAGTTGGTTTTAGGGAAACATTGAGTACAGTGCTTGTCATATATGGTGACTAAATCACATAGTGTGGCTCTTGCGGTGCTATGAAGGCGTTTTTCCGATGTTAAGTTATCTCTTGCTTATGGTGTTTTGTAGATGCGGTTATAGTTGTAGTGGCCCCATTCATAGAACTGTCGTCGGAAGCTCCGTTAGGTATTTACCCTATGTTCTCCATGAAGCACCGGTTCAGCATAAAGTCTAGTGGTGCTCTGTCGATTAGTTTTAACATTGAGTTTTAAAATTTCTCCAGTAGCTGGTTAAAGGGACACTGAACCCAAATTTTTTCTTTCGTGATTCAGATAGAGCATGCAGTTTTAAGCTACTTTCTTAATTTTCTCCTATTATCAAATTTCCTTCATTCTCTTGGTATCTTTATTTGAAATGCAAGAATGTAAGTTAAGATGATGGCCCATTTTTTGGTGAACAACCTGGGTTGTCCTTGCTGATTGGTGGATAAATTAATCTACCA
>CAJPDP010766886.1:0-15884 GCA_905336975.1 Bombina variegata variegata
AGGTAAAAAAGGCATAGGTAAAAAAGGCATTTATAGCTATAGCACCTAAATAATGTTATATAATTCTGCACTATGTGCAGAATTATATAACATTATTTTTAAGGTTTACTGTCCCTTTAATATGTGTTCCATCTCCATAGAGAGAGGTACATTCCCACCAATCCTTAAATAGGTTGCAATATGAAGGAGCACATTTTGCTCCCATTACAGTGCCTCTTCTCTGGAGATAGCAAAGCTCTTTGAACATAAAATAATTATGTTCTAGCAAAAAGTGTGCCACCTGCATAATGAACTCCTTTATAGCCTCACTAGCTGGTATACATATAAAAAAAAATGTTTCCCATATTTTTGTGGGTAACATTTCTTGACTGTTTGCATGGTTTATTTTTTAAATGTATGCGCATGCTCATTTCACAAGTTAATAAACACAGTATTATTTTAATAAAATGCGAAAAACTTCATTTAGATACCACTTTTAAAATATACAGGGTGTACACAAAAAAATTCACTCTTGTTTAGAGGATTAAAGGGACAGTCAAAATAGTATATTTATATAACTGTGTTGTTTATGCAAAACTGGGGAATGGGTAATAAAGGGATTATCTTTATTTTTATACAACAAAAATTCTGGTGTTGACTGTCGCTTTAAACATGTTAATTATAAACTTACTCTAAACAATAAGACACATATCATGGCTTTATAGTAATGGCAAAGGGTATTTAAGTATATTGGATAGTTATCATCAGTTCTGAATTAATGTACTGAAATAATTATGTGCCTATAGTTTACGTTTGTTAGGGCTTTCCATTGTAAATTTGATTTTTCAGATGCCAATATCTCATTTTCCAGATATGTCTGGAATGACATATCTGGCTGAAATATGAGTTATATCCGGCCTGTCACTACAAAACTGGAAGATTTGATTAAGTACATTTGAAATATTTGAGATCGAAAAACAAAAAAACAAAACAGGTTTGAGTTTTGGGTGAATAGGCAAATCAGTTGCACATCTCTTTTTGAAAGCTGGTATTTTATATATCTTGTTGAGAGCTAATTACCTTACATTAGGTGAAAATGTGTATGATTATTAGTTTTTTGTTTGGTGGCTTGGGAGAGTGTAATGAGGAGGCTATATATCAGGAGACCTGGCTTAGAGGATGTGTGTGAAATCTAGTGGGCTTGAAAGGGAGAGCAGTTGACTATCAGGTAGTTGAGGAAAGCGTGAGGAGGAGGCTGCATTTCAGAAGGACTGGCTAAGAGGATGCGTATGATATCTAGTGGGATTGACAGGGTGAGCAGGATGTGAGGGTTTGTTGATAAGATGATGAAGTAAATGGTAAAGGAACATGTGCGTATGAAAAATGGAGATGTGAGTAAGATTGAAATTGTTTGAGGTGGGAGGATGAGGAAGTGATTGTGTTTGAGGGATAAGGCAATCAAATGTAACCAGGCGCTTATGGAGGTAAGAGTGGAATTAGAGTGTGCAGAGTATACTTAAATATTTTACCTCTGGCTCTAGGAAATGACATGGGTGATATCACTAGTGATGCCATTGATGATGTCACAGTTCATGTCAATGATTATGTCATGTGTGATGTCATCAGTGATGTTATTGAAGATGTCATGCAAAGCCCCCAAGGGCGGGATGTGAGCAGTTTAATTTTGGAATTTTCTTGCTTTTGTACATTTGTAGAAAACTTAAAATCTGGAATTAACTTAAATTTTTTGGCAATCAAATTACTTTACCTGCACATGGAGGTCTGTTAAAATACATGTAAAAATCTACATTTCAAGCCTGTGGTAGCTTTGTTTATTAAAGTTGTGACTGTTTTCATAACTTTATCTAGATATTGTTGAAATATAATTTTCTAATTTAAAGGGTCAATGAAGTGCAACAATTAAACAAATACAAAATATTTATGTAAAATCCCATTAAGGAGCCCCAGAGATTTGCTAGTCTTGAGAACAACTGGTGAGCCATTCGGAAGTTGCAAATGCACAACCCAATAATCACTGTTTGTGTTCAGCTCAGGGACTGCCAAGTTGGACCTTACTTTTGTGGGGAATAAACTCACAGAGTTTATGCAAAAATGACACAGCATTTTGAAAACATAGGTTATAGATTTTGCTTTTTGGCTTCTCTGTGGAGTAGAGATGTGCATTCAAGCTTGGAATAGATGCATGTTGGTTTGAATTTTGCTGATTTGCCAATGTGTTTGATATAAGAACAGCCAAATACATTATTGGACAAAATGTATGTAAAATGATTGATTGCTTGACAACATCGATTTGTTCATTTGTTTGTGCTGTTCGGCATCAAAAAAGGTGCTGGAATTGGGGGAAGGAGTTATATTGTTTGTTAAATGAGCACCCAAGTTTGTAATGATGTACAGGGGGTCTTCATTTGTTCATTAGTAATACTAATGACTGATGTTAGGGACAGTTGCTAGATTTTAGCTACACTGAGTTGTATGTTCTTAAAACTTTGTTTGAATCCTGTAATGTAAGAGTTTTGTTATATTACATATATTATATAATATATTATATATTAATTGTCTATGACCAAGATTACAAGTTGTGCGGTATGGCTTTACCACTAAAAAAATGGCCTTTGAGTGCGGAATGGTCAGTCAGCTACTCGGTATTACAAGTCGCGTGGTACAGCTGTACCGCAATCGTTATGGCCTATACTGCAACGATCCATTCCGTACTCAAAGACCTGTTATTATGGATTTTGCAAAACAAAAACGTTTCACATAAAAATCTGTTAAAAAGTACACTAACACCCATAAACGCCCCTATTAACCCCTTAACCGCCACCCACAGCATCACAACTAATAAATAAAGCTATTAACCCCTAAACCGCCATCCCCCCACATTGTGACTACTAAACTAAACTATTAACCTCTAAACCTAACACCCCTAACTTTAAATTAACAGTCCAAATGATGAACAGCTCTGTACCTGGTACCAGTGATATAAGGGCAACTGCAAACACCCCTCAAATCACAAAAAAACAAAGACCATAGCACCCAGAGTTAAGAATAATCTTTGTCTTTTATTCCAGCATCATGGAAAAAAACAGCAAACAGCAACGTTTCGGGTTATTCACCCTTAATCATGCTAATACAGAGTACCTGTGTGTTGCTCCTTATATAACTCCTAATCACTTTTACATTTCACATTTCAAATACAATTGATTCTGCCACCTAGTGATAAAAGTTACAAAACTGTTTTACATACAACAATGTTAAAATAGTTTTTTATATAAAAAACTTAATATTTGCCCAACAAGATAGAATTAAATCCAAGAATTTTTTTTCCCCAAAAAAATTATTAGGTTTATAGAAATATAGACATATCTATTTCCCTATTGAGTCCCTTGGGATGTAAGGTATCTAGCTTATCAATCCAAAATGATTTGTTTCTTTTTAACAATAGTTCCCTATCACCACCTGTTCTTAAAGGGCTCATGCTATCTATAACCTGCCATCTTAATTGAGATATGTTATGCCCTGCTTCTAGAAAGTGACAAGCTACCAGTGTTAGACGTGTTGGCTAGGTCTGTCTTTGATTTTTCGTGTCGTTTTACCTAAATAAATCCTAGATCATGGACATATAATTAAATATATAACAAAGGATGATTCACATGTGTAAAAATCTTTAATCCAGAATTTTTTCCCTGTATGGGGATGGAAAAATTCACTTCCCTTTATGACTGAAATACAACTGGCACATCCTAAGCATGGGTAGGTGTCCTTATTTGTAGAGGTGATGTAACCTTGGTAACCAGTTTTATTTGTTCTTATATAATTTTTAACAATTAAATCCTTTCAAACACGTCTGTAGAAAATAAGTGGATATTGTTGAAAGTGTACTATGTCTTTGTTACACTCCTTTAATATGTGCCAATACCTTTTTAGAATGCTATTGATTTCGTGGCTGTATGGGTTATATTGTGTGACACATACTAATCTGTCATTCTTATCCTTATTTTTTACTCTATTCACCACTTTTATATCTCATTTAATCACTGATTCACTAAGGAACTCTCACTGACTATTCTCTGTACCCTCATCATCTGACTCCGAGGGAGAGAATTCTTGAGTTTATCATGATGGAAACATCCATAATTCAATAGAGAATTCCTGTCTGTTACCTTTTTATATATGTCAATATTCAACATACCAGTCATGCTATCCCTGTACACTTCTGTGTCCAGAAATGCTATTTTTTCCTCACTGAAATTTAGAGTAAATTGTAATCCCTGTACCACCTCATTTAACTGGTCTACAAAGGCAACAAGGAATCCAATGTCGCCCCACGACACTCCAAACACATCATCAATGAAGCACCACCAGGCAGCTCCATATTTCAAAAATAAATTATTTTCGTACACAAACTTGACTTCAAAACAACTCATGTATATGTTGGAGTATGATGGGGCCACATTGGACCCCATGGCTGTACCATTAAGTTGCAAGTACCACTGATCTTCAAACAGGAAATAGTTACAGTATAATACAATTCATAAAAGATCTTCAAACAATTGTAAATGTGGCATTTTATAAGTACCTGTTTTTGCAAGAGTTAACATAGTAGCTCCAATTCCACTTTTGTGCTTAATTAATGTGTAGAGACTACTTACATCAAGTGTGTATAGTATATACTTTGTATTACCTAGTGGAAGGTCTTTCAGTTTCTCTATAAAATAATTGGTGTCTTTTATGTATGAGGCTGATGTAATCACCTCAGGTTGTGATATGTTATCAAGATATACTGCTATATTACTAAATATTGACTCAACTCTAGCCACAATTGGTAGCCCCCCTGGTGGTCTATTTGCATTTTATGCACTTTAGGCACTGTGTAAATAATGGGGTTCTTTGGCCAATCAATATATAGCTATTGTGCAAGTTTTTTTTATCTATAAGTTCCATATCAAGGGCCCTGTCAAGAATAATTTAATTTCCTTTTGTATTTTAAATAGTGGGTTATTGAGTAGGGTCTGATAGGTTTCCTTGTCTTTAAGCTGATATTTAATTTCTGATACATAATAATCTTTGTCTAAGACAATAGTAGCTCCACCCTTATCGGCCCCCCCTAACCACAACATCTTTTTTCCAATAGTGTGTTAACTGCGTGAGACTGATCTTTAGACATATTATTTTTAAACTTCCAAGAGTTTTTTCTAACTTTAACTTTCAATTTGTCAATATCATTAGATACCTAACATATATTCAACACTATTGTTATTGCTTGGTGGTACAAAATTACTCTTCTTATACAGATTTACTGATTTTAAAGTGAGTTTATCACCATCGCCCGTGTGTTTATTAACATTAGACATTGTAGTGCAATATAACTCATCAGGAAATATCTTTACTGGTTATACTTAACAAATGAAAGTCTGTGCCCAAGTGGAGAGCAACGATACAAACACTATCTGAGTATATATAAATGGGCTTGAATTATTATTAAAAAAGGAGAAAGATAAAGCATACTGGACTATTTGCCTATGAATTCACCATTATCTGTTTACAAGAGACAATATAGTTGTACATATTGTGTTTATAACATATATCATAAGCCTAGACCATAATGCAAATAAGCTATATCTCCTGGATCTATAGGATATATTTTTTGGGTCATATATAGAATAGACGCTATTTGGGTGTAACATACTAAAGTAGCTGTAACTTAAATATAAGTCATTTTATTACCCCATTTATAGAACGGAGTTAGCTGTCAATTAAGGGTTGGATAAGAAACAACATAATTATGATTAATACTGTTTTCTTTTTGGTTAAGTCATATATACATTCTGAAGAAAATTACTATACATACAACAAATATTTGCCAAAGGGTTAATGCTATGTTTGTGCTGATAAGTACAATGTTGATTTACTATATGTAATATTTAACAGCTAATAGTATCATATATCAAGAGTTCATATTTTGACAATTTTTGGGATTAAATAGGATTTATTTTAGTTATATATAGACACTTGTTTTCAAGCCGTATTAGATAGAACTGAATACAGTTGATAAGCCTCAATCTAAGGGCAGCAGTGGAGGCAATCCCCAAGAAATTAATTTCTGATTGAATCACTGGATTGATTTAGCTGTAAGTTTTGAGATAGTCAGAACTAGTACAAAACAGAGGATACATAGGTCTACTTACATATCTTTTTTTTTGTTTTTGTTAAACTCTACAATATGTATATCAAATGAATCTAAAGGTTGGAGGTTATAGCTATAATAGAATTTCTGATTGGAAAGATAATCAATCAACTGAAGTTTAATTTGTAGTATAGCTGCTGTAGAACAGTCGGAGATAGGCCTAAACTTTGTGCCATTTCTAAAACACCCTTAAGCATATAGAAGACATTTGAGAAAGACTAAAATCTGTCAGCTGATCCAACACTTAAATTAATGTTTGATTGATTCATAGGATTGATATAGCTGTAGATGCTGAGACGGTGAAAATTTGTATAAAACTAAGGATACATATTTATATTGTACTGCACTGTATCATATAAGTATTGCACAAGACTTTGTATTATATAACAAATGAATGTGAAGGCTTGAGGCCTCAGGTATAGCGGTATTTTGGACTGGAAAGATAATTACCTAACTGAAGTTTATCATATTTATCGTATTCTTATTTTACTGCATAAATGCTGTGTAATAGTCAAAAATAGGCACAGACCTTGTGCTATCCCAAATCTTTTTTTTTAAGTATATAGCAGATATCTGAGTAAGATTAATATCTAGGGTGCTAACGGTGATAATACTAGGTTAAATTGGCCTCAGTGTCAACAGCAGGAACCAAGGACTAGGCAGTTTTTCTGGAGATTCCAGGGTACCTAATCAGGAACTCTAATTCTTTTTTTTTTTTTTTTATCTACTTATTTTTTATTTATATCTTTCACTTAAATACACATATTCACCTCACATCTCACCTATTACTATATCACTAATCACAAATTAATAATATTCAAGGACACTTAACCACACTTAAAGTTTTTTTCATTTATATATTAGGCACTTTTGCACAGGAATCCTTTGTTCTGTTGATGGATAGATTCCTGATTGGCAGTAAGGGTAATTCTGAGACTATGCCTCCCAAACAATTAAAAGATAGGAAATTGCAAAATAGTATGGGAATAACAGATTTAAATCAACCTGAAAAGACCAGTAGCATGGGCAATCAAATTGATACAGACAGTCTAGTTAAATAACTTTCTGACATTTTTCTGCCACAATTTGATAACATAAAAAGGGAGATATCATGTATGTCCAATGAAATTAAGCAATTTTCAAACAGACTTTTAGAGATTGAAACTAGAATTTCTGATATAGACGATTTACAATTCAGCCAGCAATCCTCTTTAGACTCGCAAGCTAAATTAATACAATCCTTACAAGTCCGAATAGATGACCTAGAAGATAGGTCTGGAAGAAACAACTAAAAATTTGTAGGAGTTCCAGAATCTCAGGAATTTAGTGATATTATGGAATGTATTTCTTTAACACTACCTAAGGCATTGGGGGTTCCCCCGGACCAGCTCCCAATAAGTATTGAAAGAGCGCATAGAATAGGCCCTGTTAAACAAAAAGAAGGTTTTCCTGCCCTAAGAAGACCAATTATAGCACGATTTTTAAACTTCCAGGACAAGTGTAAGATTTTAACTTTATATCGTAAGCAAAACCCTTTTGAATTTAATAACAAACGTATCCTGATTTTTCAGGATTTTTCTGCTGAGAAATCGAATAAAAGAAGGGAGATTGCCCCCTTATGCACACAAATTATAGATTTAGGAATTAAAGCTACTATGATCTACCCGGCCAAATTAAAAATCTTCTATAATTCTAAGATGATATTAATAGATAACTCCCAAGATGCTATACAATTTATAAAAAATGCAAAAGTACCACAAGGTGTTGAAATATAATAAGATCAGTTGTATATCAGAGGATAACAAGTTGACTGTTTTTTTTTAATTATGCATACTGCTCTTTCTTTTTTTCTCTTTCTTTTTTTCTCCTTTTTTTTTTTTTTCTCTTCTCCTCTCTTCCCCTCCCCCCTCCCTTCTCCCTCTGACATGCTTGATTTACGCTGCTTTTTGTTAGAGCATGAAGAACTCAATTAAAATTCTCTCATGGAATGTCGGGGGTATATCCTCTCCGATTAAGAGGAAAAGAATAGTACAACATCTCAAAAAATATGCCCCTGATATTGCGCTTATTCAAGAGACACACTTAAATGAGATGGAAGCAAATAAGTTAAAGATGGGATGGATTGGCGAGGTAATAGCAGTCCCAGCATTAGGAAGGAAAAGGGGGGTGGCATGTTTATTTAATAAAAATGCAAAATATGAGATAAAATCTCAGGTGATAGATAAAGAAGGTAGATTTTTAATTATAAAATTATCCCTATGGGGCCTTAATGTCGCTATTTGTAATATATATGCCCCCAACGAATATTGTCCAGTTTTTTGGAATGATTTATATTTCAAACTTATTGATTCTATAGACTCGCAAATAATACTGGGAGGTAATTTTAATAGTGTATTTAACCCTTATCTTGACCGTTTTAAAGTGTCTCAGGCCGATAGATATAAAAGAGAAGCTAAAGGTCTAAATAGCTTTGCCAAAAGTCTTAAATTAAAAGATATTTGGAGAGTCCAGCACCCTGATGAGAGAGCTTATACATGTGAGTCTAAATTGCACAAATTTTTTTTAAGAATTGATATGTTTCTGATTAGTGAATCTTTTCTGGGTGCTGAAATCTCAACGGAAATCACCAATATCTTGATATCAAATCATGCAATTATATCCTTATCTATTAGTCAAATAAATATCAATCAGGGAAGAAAAACAGGGTTTTATTTCCCCTCGTTTCTTTTGTCAAACGTTAAATTCAAAAATTGGATGCAATCTAAATGGAGGGAATTTTTCTATTATAATAAAGATTACCTATCAAAATTAGAAATTTTCTGGGAAACAGCCAAAGATTTTTTCAGAGGGCAAATCAGGGCCTATATGACTACAAGAAAGAAGGCATTAGGAAAAAGGGAAACCCAACTAGCCAATCAGTTAAAAAATAAATATATAAGAAATCTAGAAGACCCTAACAAGGAAAAATGGACAGACTATCAAAAAGCAAAGTTAGAAAGATAAACTTTTATAAATCAACAACTAACACAAAATGATATTAATAATAATAATGCTAAATTTAATAGATTCTCCCCGAAGGTGGCCAAATCTTTAGCCAATCTAGTCAAAAGCAGGAAAAAAATAACTTTATTGGAGTTATTAAAGCCAATGGACAAAAATATACGTCCCCAAAAGATATAATGTCCCAGTTTCACGCTTTTTTTCAAACAATATATACTGCGGATAAAGTTAATCAAGAGGCAAAAGCGAGTTTCTGGAATAACATTAATATCCCTAAGATTAGTATAGATCAGCTAAATTTACTCAATAAGGAGATAACTAATGAAGAAATTGTATATGTTATAAAAAATTCGGCAAATGGCAAAGCACCTGGCCCGGACCAGATTCCAATCGAATTTTATAAAATATTACAGGAAGAGGTCACTCATATTCTTGCAGGTTTATTTAATACTTATTTTTGTAATAACATCAAACCCTCAAAATATTATGCGGCATTCATAAAAAAGATAAAGATTCAGAATTAATGGATGCATATCGTCCAATCTCCTTATTGAACGCTGACTACAAAATTATGGCAAATAGGCTCAAGGGAATTCTGGGGGACATAATTCACACAGACCAGACTGGGTTCATGCAGGGGAGGACTGCGCAGAAAAATATAAGAACTGCTATGTTCTTAATAGAACAGATGCTTGCTCGCAAGAAAGATAAGACTTGGGGACAATCGGACTTCGCCTTGTTGACAGTAGACGCCGAGAAGGCATTCGACTGTATCTCTTGGGACCATCTGTTTACGGCTATAGACAGATTTGGGATAGAAGGGAATTTTATTAATTACATTAAACTAATCTATCATGATCCAGTATCTTACATAAATATAAATGGTTTAACCTCCCCAGGCCTAACATTACGAAAAGGAACCAGACAGGGCTGTCCCTTATCGCCTCTATTGTTTAATATAGCACTGGAACCTTTGGCCATATACTGTAGGGAAAGACTGGAAGGGATTTTGATGGGTGACAAGAAATTCACTTTATCAATGTATGCAGACGACGTTTTGTTCTACTTTAGTAACACTAGGAGAAACATTCCTCTCATTTTTGACTTTATTGGTAAATTCAGTAAATTCTCAGGGTATAAAATAAATCTAAACAAGTCAGAAATTTTGTGGATTTTAAAAACAAGAAACAGTTTGCTTTTAAATCCTTTTAGACAAGCACCTAAAATTAAATATTTAGGTATAACTCTATCTAAGAATCCTGGTGAATGGTATATGCTGAATTTTCCATCACTCTGGCAAAAATGTATATTATGCTTAAAAAACTGGACAAAATTACCATTATCTTTATCTGCAAAAGTCTCCCTTATTAAAATGATGCTCTTTCCTAAAATTCTTTTTCTAATGCAAAATATTCCAGTTTTTTTCCCTACTAAAGATCTCAATAGCTTTAACGCACAGTGTGTACAATTTATTTGGCGTAAAATGAAGCCTCGTATAGCACTTAAGAAATTGATGCATTTAAAAGAGGATGGAGGGCTAGCTCTCCCAAATTTAAAAATATATAATTGGACATGTATAGCCAAAAATGCACTAGACTGGCTAACAGGGGCAGAATATGTAACTAATTATCAAAGTGAGGAGGCTGTAATATCTCCTCTATCTCTTAAAGCCTTACTCCACCATCCTCCTCTGAAAAGTCCTGAAAAAATTGATTTTAAATATACCATATATAACATAATATTAGCATGGAAGAAAATATGCCATAGTCTTCGGATTAATTATAGTATATCACAATATTTACCTATAAGGGGCAACCCATATTTTACAAGTGGTATAGAAACTCACGCTTTTTATGACTGGGCTCAAAAAGGACTATCTCAATTATGCCAAATTATTGATATGCAGACTAAATCTGTTAAAACTTTCGACTTTCTGACCAAAGAATATTTTTTGCCTATTTACAAATTCGCCATTTTGTTGACTCCAATAAAATGACATAATATAATCCAAATAGTCATAGGAATATAAATTCAATTATTGACAGTTATCTGTCTGGGAAACATTCAAATTTCCTATTTATATAAAAGCTTAACTTCTCTAGAAGCTAAAGATAAAATATTAGATTTATATGCTAAATGGAGTCTGGAGGTTGGAAATTTAGAACTTGAACAGTTTAAAAAGAGCATTAGAGTAATTTCAGAGTATACTCGCGCCATCTCATTTAGATAATCACATATAAAATTATTAAATAGAGCATATCTAACACCAAAGCTTATGTGTAAATGGAATAGACAATGGTTCATTAAATGCCCAAGATGTAATTCTTCGGATGCTGACCTATCACATGCTTTTTATTATTGCCCAAAGATTCAACAATTTTGGTGTAAGATAGTATACTGGCTTAATAAATTTATACCTATCAGAATGAAACTTAAATTAGAACATGTTTTATTTCTCATGTGTGAGAAGGATATACAAAATAAACATTTAGTCAACACAGCCAAATTAGTTGCAAGACAAATGATTCTTAGAACTTGGAAAGATAAAAAAGCACCTGGTATTACTGCTTTTGTTAATAATATGCTATTTCAATTAGCAATAGATATAAAAGATCCTCTAATTTTTCTAGAAACTAAATTAATAGCTTTCCTGGCTAAATGAGAAAATGTTATACTATCATTACCAGACCAGACACAGATTCAAATTATATTTCCGCTACGGGACTATCCCCTATTTCAACAATTGATTCTATCAGATAGATATCCAACTTTTTGGAGAAATGGTTCAGAGTGATGGATGGGGATTGGTGGGGGCGAGAGGCTATTCCCTTTTTTTTTCTCTTCTTTTCTTCTTTTTATTATGTGTTATTTTTTGTTTAGTTGTGTAAGTTGCTATTTGTGAGAGGAGGTGCTATAGCTGGCCACAGAGCTTAATTGGACATATACTAGAGGAGTTGATAGCTTTGACAGTTTTTATTTCAATATTAATAGTAGATGTATGTCTATAAGATTCTTAGTCTAAAACCAGCAAGTAGAATCAATGGATAGTTTGGTTATGTATGAAGAAAAAAATGAAAAAAATTGCCCAAACTTAACTGTTACATATCAATATTTTTTTAATGACTAGCCAAGATCTCTATAGAAGAGCTTTTTTAAGTTTTACCATGAGTATAGATTGTTATATTTTTTAATATTTTGATATTTGTTAATATTGTAAGTCGTCTTTATTGTCATAGAATGTTATGCCCTGCGTGGCATATAATTATGTAAATTGCTGACTTTACATTTTGTTGGGGACAATTAATAAATAAATTATAAAAAAAAAAAAAAGACATTGTAGTGCAATCAGAAAAAAAGCATTTCAACCTTAAAGACCTAAAGAATCTATATAAATCTTTCTTGATCCCAAAAACGTCAATGTCTTTAGAGGGACAGAATGTTAACCCCTTGTCTAGCATTTCATACTCACTATCCGATAGGGTGCAGCGTGAGATATTGAATACTGTTGATTCTTTGTCTGCTGGTGTTTCTTCTGTGTAGTCTGTTTCATCGGCTGAATTTGGCATCCTACTCCTTTTTTTGTGCTTACGGCTTCCTCTGTGGAGCTTACCGACATGCTCCCCTCATTGCTGGACTCTAAAAAACTTGATCCGCTCGAGCTACCTGTGCTACCGGAGCTCTTGTTGTCATTCCTAGATTGTTGGCGTCCTTAGAGATTACGGCCGGATCTACCTTGTTTGTTCATATCCCTCCCCCGCCAGCTCCTGTTCTCATTGCGCCATCTATAGACATTGCCCTGTGCATAGTCCGCTTCATCTCGCTAGAACTTTTTTATTGTTTGTGGTCCTACAATTCGTTTTTAAATGGCTGCAATTTTCCCATCCCCCTCCTTGATCTTTTTATCAAACTCATCCACAGGTAACATTTGTTTTAATTCTTCCTTTCCTTGACCAATTATAACTTGCTGCTATGATGCCATAGGAGCATTTGTTTAACATAGCTTAAAACTTTTCACAGTACTCTGCATTATCTTTTCACAGTGTGGGTCTGGTATTCATGCAGAGTCCCCTGGGTATTCATTTAACCATATAATATTCAGCCAGGGTTATGATGTGTAATTCCCATATCATATTCCTCTTTTTAAGCTTTTCATATTCCTGGCTGTTACGTTCAACAGGTGCCTCTTTGAGGGAGTCCCTGGACCCTCGTACCAGGGTAGTAATCCGGGCTGCATCTACCTCTGTACAGGCAAACATTTTAGTGCCATCATTCTTCTGACTATTTTCCATTTTGTTCCTTTGCAAACAAGGTAAGTGCAAGTAAGTCTTGCAGTGCAAGATACAACAACAGTCCAAATGACAAACAGCACTGTACCTGATGCCAGTGATATAAGGGCAACTGCAAACACCCCTCAAATCACACAAAAAAAGTCCACAGCACCCAGAGTTAAGAATAATCTTTGTTTTTTATTCCTGCATCATGGCAAAAAAACATCAACCAGCTACGTTTCGGGTTATTCACCATTAATCATGCTTATACAGAGTACCTGTGTGTTGCTCCTTATATACCTCCTACATTAACTCTTTAATCACTTTTACATTTCAAATACAATTGATACTGCCACCTAGTGGTCAAAGTTACAAAACAATTTTACATGCAACAATGTTAAAAGAGTTTTTTATATAAAATAACTAAATGTTTGCCCAACAAGATAGAATTAATTTCACAAGAGAGGTTTCCGGTGAGAAGGCGGAGCTCTGACACAAGGTGCTCCTGGTCGGCGTTCTGGCCGATGGCTGCTACTCTAGCCTTTACTCTTTGCCCCATGTTACCTTAAGGTCCGGGGCGCACAGCGTAGCAAGGATATCGCCTGCTGGAAGGGAAACCGAATTGGCTGTTTGTGCCGCGGGATACTGCATCTAAGCTGTTCCAGTGGGTAGAAACAAACCCACGAGAAAATAAAATCTTACCGACTCACTTCCACGAATCCAGATTGGACCTGGTTGGCCGTTGGCCCCCCTTTGAATCGGAGCTGCGGTGCAGCCGGGGAGGAGGCTTGGTCTTGGCGGAGTGGTGCAGAGTGACTGCTTGTCCTGTAACACTGCGGAGAGCGTGTGTGATGTGCTCTGATTGGAGGACAGGCATGCTGTCAGGAGGAAGAGCGGAGGAATTCAAACTTCGTGCTCTTGCATGATAGCAGTGTTTAGCCCCAGAAACAACCGGCAGTGTTGTGCATCCCATAGGTGCATGGAAGAGGCACTAGAAGGTATCCGGGGTGAGCTGAACAAAACAAGTATAGGCCAGCTGTAAGAATCTCTGGCCCAGAAGTACCGCTTCGGCTCCGCAAGTATTTCGGCATTATTTTTCCGTTCATTTTAGTTTGTTTGAGACGTAAAGACTGTTTAAATTAACCCCAGTGTGGCTAGCTGGAGGATCTGTACGAACATAAGGGATCAGAGCTATATCAAAGTATTACCCTTTATCATTGCCTGCTGTGAAATCCTTGGTTGTGCCTTTGAAGCCCTGTAGGAGGATGGTATACTTTGGGTATAGCTTTTTCATTGCTCCTAGCAGGCTGTCGGCCCTAATATAGCTATTGCTTTTTGTGCTCCAGCATTAGGAGGGGACTTGAGCAAGTTATCAAGTTACTCCCCAGTCACCTCATCCTACACCCAGGAACTTTAGCCCACCTAAAGGCTATGCAATTGCTGCCCTAAGTGCATAGCTTTGTTTTTGGCTGCTTATTTATGGGGGTTTAGAATTTTTCTTGTTCAAATCTGAATGTCAATATAATAAGCCATCTATGTTAGATGTAAAGGGCTCTTACAGGTTAGATATTGTATTTATTGTTATTTTGCAAGGTACATTCTGACCAACATCTTGTGTACACCATTGGCTGTAGAATATTGGGCTATATTCAGATGTTCTAGGTACAGAATCTAACTTATCTGTTTATTGGTTTTCTCCTTTAGTAGTTTTCAGGCATTGTATCTTTTTCTTCTTTCTCTCTCTCCTTTTGGGCCTAGGCCAACAGCACTTCACGTTCACAGATTTTATAAAAGAGGCACTGTAATTTCTCTCTTCAATCCACTACTTATTCTATTTTTTTTATAAGCTGATCTAAGACACTGTATAGATACTTTTCCACGTAGTGGGGAAGAAAGAAAAAAAAAAAAAAAAAGTTTTTTTCACAGATTGAATCACGTAGATATCACTGTTTGTGTTTTTACTGTTCACAGGGGGTCTGTATTTTGAGTGTTTGTTGATCCCCTTCCAAAGAATTTGGAGTTCTTAGTCACTTTGTCTTCTCCTTATTAACCTTAATGGAAAAGTTTGTAACGCACGCTAAAAATAATTCACCTAAAATGCCTGTAAAAGCTAGGGATAAAAGGAATACTAAGTTGGGTGACACTAGTATTGATTCCTCACTAGAGAATGTATCAGCTGTTATAGACACCCAGGTTCTGATTGGTCAACTCACAGCCATTTTTTCCCCCCAATTTGAGGGGATAAAGAAAGAACTGGGAGTTATCTCTACTGAGATAGCCTCCCTGTCAGCTGAGGTCAAGCAGTTTTCAATTTGTATTGGGGAAGCGGAAAATAGAATCTCATCAGCAGAAGATAGGGAGATAGCCCAAGAGGGCATTATTCAAGCCCAAGAGGCCAAACTAAACAGCATGCAGTTACGCCTGGAGGATCT
>CAJPDP010767232.1:0-15774 GCA_905336975.1 Bombina variegata variegata
GGAAAAAAGAAGGCGCCAATAGGGTAATAATGTCGAGAAAAGAACAGGCACTAGAAGGGGACGGTGAATGTACTCACAAGTGGAGTGGCACTATGACGTGCCCGAAATCGCAAGCCCGGACCTTACAGTCGCCCGGCAGACACCACACGGCAATGGCCACCAGCCGGTCATGTGAATCCTTCCACCAATCAGTAACAGATCTGCGCCCACACCTTCCTCCAAAGGCTCCAATCATCAAGGGTGTTTAGGAGGGGTGTGTAAATATGGAGCACGCTATCAATGCCTATATGTACGATCGTTCAGAAATATCAGGTGGTTCAGAAGATAGAGGAGACCAACTCCAAAAGGGTACAGGTTAAAACAAATTTAATAAAAGTTTTAAAAAACAGCAACACGTTTCTCGGCTGCACAGAGCCGTTTCATCAGACAGCCTGATGAAACGGCTCTGTGCAGCAGAGAAATGCGTTGCTGGTTCTTAAAACTTTTAATAAATTTGTTTTAACCTGTACCCTTTTGGAGTTGGTCTCCTCTATCTTCTGAACCACCTGATATTTCTGAACGATCGTACATTTGGGCATTGATAGCGTGCTCCATATTTACACACCCCTTCTAAACAGCAGTAGCCACATATCTAACAAAAGTAGAAACCGCATAACACATAAATTAGAAACATTATCACTGCTGGATGTGTGGAGAATACATCACCTGGGAACCCGTAATTATACTTTTTACTCTAACCCTGGACGCACCTATTTGCAAATAGATTATTGGTACCTGGACCATAATAGCATTTTGTTAGCGACAGAAACAGATATACACCCAATTTCTTGGTGAGCTCACTCTTCCATAATATTAAAACTAGCATGGCCTACGACACCACAATTATTCACATGGCGCCTATTCACATGGCGCCTAGATACGACTTTATTGCATGACCCTATTATTCAGTCCCACATAGAAAATTTCATAAAGGAATTCTTCCAACTTAACAATTCAAAAGATACCAACAATCTAATTGGCTTGGTCATAAAGCAACTCTCCGTGGAGAATTGATCAAACAACAGGCAATTCTCTGGAAAAAATATAATATGGAACAAAAAACTTTTGTCAGACCTTAAAGTCCAAACAAGACCATAAACTAAATCCTCAAAAGGTTTATCTATTTCAACAATTAGCTAAATCTAGAGAAGCCTTAAATAACCATTTTAAGAAAGAAACATTTAAAAGCTTTATATTTTAAAAAGATATATATAAAAGCAATAAGGGTGGAGCATTACTGGCCAGAGCTCTCAAAAACCAAACACTACAAAATCACATTTTTAAAGTGGACAGTCTGTCAGGGGTATCAGTAACATATCCTAAAGAAATTGCTAATTCCTTTAGAGACTACGACTCTCAACTTTATAACCTCCCAACCCCGACTGGACTATCACAGTTAAATAATCTCACCTAATACATTCAAATAGTTGACATACCCACAATTACAACACAAGAATTAGACCTCCTAGACTAATCTCTTTAAAAGAAGTTTAAGATGCCATAGAAGCCCTCCCGCACAACAAAAGCCCCAGCCCAGATGGGTTCACCAATAAATATTAAATCGACAATACAGGTAAATTCCCATCTGAAAGTTTAGAAGCCCATATATCTATAATCCCCAATCCCGGTAAACCAACTAACACTTTAGTTAACTATAGGCCAATTTCCTTATTAAACACAGAGTTGAAGTTATTTGTGAAAATACTAGCTGACCGTATAAGTAAATTATTGCCACACATCATCCACTCAGATCAGGCGGGGTTTATACTCAGTAGAGAAGCGAGAGACAATACCATCAGAACAATACAACTGATTGATTATGCCAAAATGCATAAAACAGAGATGGTTGTTGTCTCCACAGACGCAGAAAAAGCATTTGATCACCTGAACTGGCAATTTCTATATGCCACCCTTCATAAAATAGGCTTTGGTGACATTATGCTTCAACGCATTAAAAAGCTTATACCAAAAACCCTACGGCTAAAGAAAAAACTAATAATATCCTATCAGACCCTTTTACATTCACAATGGAACGTGCCAGGGATGCCCACTTTCCCCCTTACTATTTGTAATTAGCATGGAAATTTTGGCACAAAGAATTAGGCAAAATGCTTTAATATCAGGTAACAAAGTAGGCCCTCTTGAATACAAATTATCCCTTTACGCTTGCGATATTCTACTTACCTTCTCCAAACCCAACGCATTCCCGAGGTACTTAGAGAATTTAAGGAATTCTGAACCTACTCTAACTTTCTAGTAAATGATCAAAAATCCGAAAAGTTAAATATTACACTCCCACCCAAAGCATACCGTAAAGTACTAGAAAACTGCCATTTAAGCCCCAAAACAAAGCTCTCAAATACTTAGGAGTGTATTTAACCTAAAGTACTTCTTAAGATGAACTATCTCAGGTTACCCTCTTTCGTGGTGGGGGTGTATTCAATCCATCATAACGCCTTACCCTGTATTTTGTATATTCTTCAGGCAGTCCCAATATTGCTCCCCATCTCCTTCAGTAACTCATTCCAGAAGCTCCTAAATTTATTTATTTGGGGGAAGGTTAAACCCAGAGTTATCAGGACACAATGTTCCACTCCCTACAACATGGGGGGCTAGGACTCCCAAACATTGAAATTTACTATTGGGCAGTATGCTTGCAAAGAATACTTAATTGGCACTGTAACATAACAACAAAAGCATGGGTTCCTCTAGACTCTCAAATTTTGAAGGCCCCTTCCCCTGGATTACTCTATTGGATTGATAAAAAATAGTTGTCCCCCATGGATAAAAGCACTTCCTATGTATCAACAAATTTTCGGTATTTGGGATAACCTAATTATACACTCACCTAAATTATCTACCCTGAAATCCCCCTTATCACCAGTCTCACCTAACACAGAATTACATGGAGGCCTAGAACATAAACTAAACAAACTTACTAACTGGGAAATGGAATACACTATAGCAATAACCAAATAAATAGCTAATGGCAAACTTAAATAGAGGAGAGATCTGGAAGACCTACTAGGAGGGGCCTTCACGAAATGGCTCAAGCATTTTCAGCTACAACACTTCCTGTTCACTTCTCCAGTCAGAGATTCATTTAACAGACCAGTAATGCCTTTTGAGCAACTGTGTCTTTTGGAATTCCCACTAAAACACACTCTAGCATGGGCTAAGTGAATATTAACAGATACCGTATATGTACACTATCCAAACTATGTATATCGATGGCACACTAATATAGATCTGGAACTTAACGACACCTATTGGAGACATATCATGAGAAATACTGAAAAATCCTCACAAGATAAGGTTCTCACAAGATGGTATCTCACACCAGTTAGAATTAAATGCATTTACCCAAATGCTTCAGACACCTGTTGGAGGGGTTGTGGAGGAAAAGGGACAATGATACACATATAGTGGTCATGCAGCAAACTAAAATCTTTCTGGGCCTCCATCGAAAAATACATTAATTCCATACTTGACCATAAATCCACATTTTACTTTCAACCGACTACAGCATTACTAAATTTACTCCCACAATGCTAGTGCAAATTAAGTTTATGATTAATTCAACTAGCGTTGAATTCAGCCAAGTCCCTTATAGCCTCATACCTATGGTATAGCCTACCAAACCATACCTACCTTCTCTGCTTGGGAAAAACACATGGACCAATCTTTACTGCTTGAGGAATATGGGTATTATCAAAGGGGTACCTAGACACATATCATAATATAACATTTTACTGGGAATCACGTACCCAACCTCAATGATTGAACTAAAGAAACAGCATCTTGCTCCGTGGTGAGGGGAATAAAAATCCTCTTCCCTCCATTCCATTTCATTTTATTCCATCTCAATTTCATCACTTCCGGCATATACCCTAAGACTAACACATCTAATCTTCATCCTTCTCTTATTTGCAAAACTGCTATAACAAGTGGACAATCTTCATTGATTACCAACTGTAAGACCTCTAAATTGCATAAAAATGATTAAGCCTTTATAAAGTCCACATAGACATGACCAGGTTTTTCTTCTCTGTTTGTATTGAAAATATTGTATATAATACAATAAACAAATGCCTGTAAAAAACACAGTATGGCTGCCCTGGATAAAGAGGTCAGTTCCTGTGTACCTCTGAGATAAATGTATAAACAAAAGGAAATAAGGGAGCACTAATGAAAGCTGCTGTGAAGAGGGGTGAAAAAAAGGGTATTATGTTACTTTCAAGAGTGGAAGCGAAGGAAATATATGAAAATAGATATATGAAAATAATAATCATTTAATCTTAAAAAACATATAAAAACAGTTAAAAATGACATATGAATAAATAAATTGATGCACGATAACCACCGGTGGTATAAATTAAAAATGGTATGAAAAAAGCTGATGCAGAAAAAATCTGATGGAAAGAAAAATATATGATGAAAAAAAACGATGATAAAAAAAAAATATTATGAAAAAAAAATATATATATATATGTCCTTAAAAATAAAAGTTGATATGTCTCTTGGATGAAGGAGCAAACACAATGAGATAGTGAGTCTAAGGCGGGATAAACAACCAATGTAAACTTTATGCAAATTTTGCAACTCTGCCCAAAATGAGGAACGACTCACCCAGAATTCGAAGTGGTTGAAATAATGCTTCTCCGTGTATTTAGCCCCAGCTCTCCGAACTTCACGTCTAGACCCCTTGAGTATGAAGTTACCTTCAGAGTAGGCTATGCTGATCAAAGATGTAGTGTAATGGGTCTCCATTCTACGGCATGTGGGAGGTCACGTGACAATTCGGTGGCCAATCAAAAGCACGGATTACCGGGTGGTCTGTGTGTCTTTGATGTGTAGCGATTTCAAGTTGCAAAAGAAAGTGGTGTAAATAACCGACCATAAGTAACTATGTTACGCTTCCGCCAGGACTGTATTAGTAGATTAAGAAAATGATGTTTACAGAGCACTCTGTGTATCGTTCTTAATGTTGAATCCAAACAATCCAGGTAGTGCAAATGGATAAGATGTAAGATCAACGCGTTTCATCTGTTGTAGCCTTTATCAAGATGAATCTTTGAATGCCCTTAGCTCACTTTTTATTACAAAGGGATTGATGTGACTCCTCCTTTATTGTGTGCTTACTTCCCTTCATGGAATTAAAGAGTCAATTATTGGCGTGTCGTAACTTTGCAATAGAAAAAGTCCTAATAAAAAAAAAGTCCTAATTAAAAAAACTTTTCTTTGACAGTTCATAAGAAAAGATCATAATCTGCATCGTAATATAAAGAATATATAGATACAAATATAGATATTTTTTAAGGTGAAACAAATATATACCTAAAAAAGTAATACAGGGGTGCATTGTAATAGTCTAATTGGTAATATGCACAAATGAATATTATTAAAACCAATATACAACATAAGAAAAATCTTTTGTAAATTTTAGATAGGGATGAATTAAATATATATTTTAATAACTGTTTTAAAAAGGCCGAAAGTAATCTATCTGTGACACATTCGTGCTTATCTTGAAGTGAACGTCAGTGCTAAACTAACAATTATATATTATGTGCAATACTGATAGAAAAGAATTTGTTTACATTTATAAAAATTATTCAATAAAAATTTTTTTTTGTGATAATACACAATTTATTTGGCTTCTGAATTAAAACAGAACTCATTTTTAGTGCATAGTGTTTTAACAATTAATAATATTGACAGTGAAAATTTCATAGAATGCATACCGAAGTGCAAGGTATATTTTTTTCATCATATATTTTTCTTTTCATCAGATTTTTTCTGCATCAGCTTTTTTCATACCATTTTTTATTTATACCACCGGTGGTTATTGTGCATCAATTTATTTATTCATATGTAATTTTTAACTGTTTTTATATGTTTTTTAAGATTAAATGATTATTATTTTCATATATCTATTTTCATATATTTCCTTCGCTTCCACTCTTGAAAGTAACATAATATCCTTTTTTTCACCCCTCTTCACAGCAGCTTTCATTAGCGCTCCCTTATTTCCTTTTGTTTATACATTGAAAATATTGTAGTTTGACATGTTTGAATTCAACACTTTGTACCTAATGATGATTTGTCAAATCCTAAAATACATATTGTATGACCACTCATTAATTTGTACTTACCTTTTATTATTTTTTGAAGATTTTTTTTTTATTGAGGTAAAATTCAAACACATATATCAATACATTTCATATGGGTATGAAACTGTACATAACCTAGAGTAGGTTAAACAATTAGTACACATTGGTGATCAAAGTACAATATCCCTTCTAATATAGGAATTTTCAACACAACAACACAAAAATGAAGGCCATTGTGAGTACAGTATGTTATATAAGGAGTTTAAAAGAAACACTTTTTATAGGGTAAGTCCTGGGACCTCAATTTTTTTAAATAAGTTACATTAGGAAATGTCTTGTACAATTATACTGGTTAGATAGATACAATTTTCTAGAGATCTCATGATGGGATGAATCGTTGCTGATGGGGTGGGTATCAAAAGTAAGGGGGAAAAGAGGAGAGAAAAAAAAAAGGGGGGAGGGGGAGAAACAGTTGTTGTAATTATGCTCTAGAGCTAATCCGGGAATCTGTCTTACCAAGGGGACCAAGTCTCGTGATAGAAGTTAACCTTATCAAGGGCTCTATGAGAATATAATTCCATCTGTTTGATGTATTGTACAGTGGAAAAGATTTGTGTGAAAGAGGGTGGGTCTTTGTTCTTCCACATTCTAGCCAGGGATAGTTTAGTAGCCATAAAGAGGTAAATTGTTAAAGCTTCCTTGGCTGGAGTCATATCTGGGAATCATATATGGAGTAGTGATGTTTCTGGACCAAAGGGTAAAGCTATGTTCAGTTGATTGAGGATTCTATACAACCTTCGCCAGAGAGGTTGAATTTTGGGACAAGACCACCACACATGCAGGGTTTTACTCAATTGTCCGCATTCCTGCCAACCCTTAGGAGAGTGAGTGCCATATATCCTGTGGAGTGTGCAGGGAACTAAATGCCATCTGACTAAAATCTTATATTGTAGTTCCCAAAGAGTTGTGCAGTTTATAAGTTTCTTAGTTACTAGAATACGTCTGTGCCAGACATCGGTATCAGCTGTAAAACCAATTTCTCGTTCCCATGCCCTATGTTGAGGGATTTTGTGGTTATTATTATTATTATTGGTTATTTGTAGAGCGCCAACAGATTCCGCAGCGCTGGTGTGTATGGGGTTCGAAGAGTAGATCATAGTGAAAGGACAGGGCATGTTTGAGGATGTCTGTCTGAGCCCATCTACTTTCCCATTTCGCTAAAGCTCTGAGGTTATGTTTGGGATATCTCCATGATCTTAGCCAAGAGCTGAGATGGAAGGCCTCAAAATGTAACCGTTGGGGAATGTGGAATTTTGCACAGAACTGAGGGTGTAAAAGCCAAGTATCTTGGTCATAGAAATCGGTGACAAGTGTGATATGTAGGTTCTGCCAGAGCTCAAGATGAGAGTCCAGTAGACAGTAGAGGGCGCTAGTCAGTGTGAGAGCTGGGGAGGGATGTGGGGCAATGCCCGGGTTATGTCTCATTTGATCCCAGAACTGGAGTGCATTGTGTATTATTGGGGACATAGTGCCTAACCATTTTCTGTGGTGTAAAGGTATCCACAGAAGGTCAGAAAGAGTAATGCCTACTGGTAAGACTGAGGCCTCAGCCTCTTACCAACGAGGCGGGTGTTTTGCGATACTCCAGTGCTACGGAATTTGGCGGCGCTATACAAATATATGATAATAATGATACTCCAACTGAGTAGGTG
This sequence comes from Bombina variegata variegata, assembly GCA_905336975.1. Taxonomy (NCBI): domain Eukaryota; kingdom Metazoa; phylum Chordata; class Amphibia; order Anura; family Bombinatoridae; genus Bombina; species Bombina variegata. The sequence continues at coordinate 7,865 of CAJPDP010767232.1, forward strand.
TGACAACCGCACCACAGTGTAGTATAGGATGTTAGGGAGAGCCAATCCCCCGTGCGTGAGTGGTCTCTGTAGGGTAGATCTGGAAGTTCTAGGCCTATTATCCTTCCATATGTATGAGGTGATAAGACTTTGTAGTTTATTAAGTTTGGGTCTGGGGATATTATATGGGATACACCTAAATAAGTAGGTTAATTTGGGCAGAAAATACATCTTTATTGCTGCTATTCTCCCTGTCCACAATATCTCTTTAAATTCCCAAGTGGACAGCAGACTTCAGAATTCTGATATTCTATCTGAGTAATTCTAGGCTACAGTAACGTCCGGGTTCGTGCTGAGGTAGGTTCCTAAAATTTTAATAGCGTGGGAGCTCCACTGGAAGTTATATGTTTTATATGTTGTAGGGAGGTCAGTTCCTGGGGAGAGATATTGGTGTATAGAGCTTCGGTTTTGTTAACACTGTTTGTAGTAACTGAATTGGCCAAAATTACTAAGAAGTCTGAAAACCGCGGGTAAGGTGGTATCCAGGGAGGTGAGAAACGATGTAATATCGTCAGTGTAAAAAGAGATTTTATGGGACGAAGTTGCTAGACAGACCCCTGTAATTTGAGGATCTAATCTAATTGCTTGAGCAAGGGGTTCGATGGCTAGCATGAAGAGAAGAGGTGGGAGGGGACAGCCCTGCCTCATGCCGTTAGATATATTAAAAGAGTCCTATTGAAATCCCACTCCCTTGATCCTGGCTGACGGGGAGGTATAAAGATCTTGTACCACGTGAATAAAGGCATTGGGGAAATGCAAGGCTTGCATAGTCTCCCAGAGGTACTCCCATCTCACCCTGTCAAAGGCCTTCTCGGCATCAAGAGACAGGGCCAAAAACGGGACCCCTGTTTGGAAATCATCAATAGTATATTAAGTATATGTGTAGTAGCGTCTCGACCTTCTATATGTGGGATAAATCCTTCTTGGTCTGGGTGGACCAGGGAGGCAATAACTTTAGATAGTCTATTGGCTAAAATTTTGGCATACAATTTTGTGTCCAAATAATGTAGTGAAATAGGGCGATAGCTACCGCATGATTCTGGGGGCTTTCCTGGCTTCAACATCGTAGTGATAGTTGCTTCTAAGAATTCACCACTAAAGGAACCTTTGTGCATTATTTTCTGGAACAATTTACATAATAAAGGTGCTACTAAAGGTTGGAAAGTTTTGTAAAATTGGGCAGTGTAGCCATATGGCCCCAGGGATTTACCTAGTTTCATGTCCTTAATAACCTTCTGAGCTTCATCTAAGCTTATCGGGCTAACTAGTTCTGATATGTCAGGTGCAAGGTTAGGTAGTCGAAGCTTATTAAGGAACAATCTGACTTCAGTTGTAGAAGGGAGGGTGAACAAGATCTGCTTCCATGTTGTAGAGGAAGAGGTAAAATGATTTAAAATTGTCTCCTATATCTTTAGGGGAGTATACTAAGTTAGCGGAACTACTCCTAATAGCTAGAATTTTGGCTTGGGCTGTGCAGAGTCTTTTGAACTTTTATAGCATGGAGTGAGTTCTTTGATATTCCAAATTTTGAATTTGTTTGGAGATTACTGTTATTTTGTTGTTTATGGAACTAGAATAAGATATGTTAAGCTTCTTTTTCAAGCTTAACGTAATTGTATAGTGAGTGTGGCGAGTGATCCCCTTGTCTCTTACATGCCTCAGTATCGACTGTGATAAAGTGTCCTCTAACGAAGGCTTTAAGTGTAGCCCAAAGGGTCTCAGCTGAGATCTGGGAGCTGTCATTAATAAAGAGAAATTCAACTATCCTCTCCTGAAATTCAAATTGGAGAGCAGGATCTGTGACTAACTGGTCTTTGAGTCGCCACAGAGGAGGAGTGTTATTTGCCATGTAAAAGCAAAAAGATACAATTAGGGTGTCGTGCTCGGACGAGGAGACAAGGGACATTTTTGTGTAAGAGATGATGTCTAATAACCGCAAACTAACAAAGAAGTGGTCAATACGGGTATACGATCTATGTGGAGGAGCGTAAAAGGTAAATTCCCTGTCTTGAGAGTGAAATGCCCTCCAACAATCGTATAGATCATACTGGCTGATCAGATTCTGAAAGGCTTTGGAAAGGGGATGGGTTAACCTGTCCGAGGTGGAGGTCTTAGGATATAACCTGTCTAATATATGGTCCCGAATGAGGTTAAAGTTGTCATCCCCACTTTTAACTCCCCTGTTTTACAGCTAAGACCGACCCAAGGAGCTTCGTCAGGAATCTAATTTGTTTGGAGTTAGGTGAGTATACATTTACTAGTGTTCCCAAATGGTTACTTAATTGACATACTAGTATGATGAAGTGGGCATGAGGGTCACATTCCAAATAGATGGGATCATTTCTCTGATTACTGCTAAGATATATGGCTACCCCTCTAGATTTAGTCAGAAAGGAGGCTTCTAGAACCATTGGGTATCCCCTTAGAGCATGTGCGGTACCTGAGTCCGAGATCCATTGAGTCTCCTGGATGAAGGCTATATCCGTCTTGGACTTTCATAAGAGGTTCAGTAGTAGGCTCCGTTTCATTGGGGAATCGAGACCTTGGATATTTATTGTAAGAAGGCGCAATCCTTCCATTCTGAAAGAGAACAACAACAACAAAAAAGAAGGTGGGGGGAGGGAGTGCAAGTAGGCTATCAACCAAGCAGGGTGTAATCACTTGAGTACTAAGTTAACTGGGGTATCAGCAGAGATCTCAAGGGTATGTTGGGTAGACCTGTACTGCTAATCAAGTATTAAGGGTGAAGGTGAGTCATCGGTCAAGAGCCACTTTGATATGAGTAAGGGGTTAAAAGGGAGGTGGAGAGTGAGTAGTATAGCCTCAATAGAGGTTAAGTATATTGTTATAATACAGAGCAGCAGGAGCAAACAGAGCAGAAGAATGGGTGAGTGGAATGGGTTGTGTGTAAGATGTGATAGAGAGTGAGATTAAAGGGGGGAGCCGGGGGGGAGGGAGCATCCCCCCAGTTACAGGAATGAAAAATTATGAGGTTAAAGAGATCATGGAAGTAATCCCCATAATCTTATGAACAGGAGTAGACCATCATATGGGAGGGCATTGTATACATCGGCCCAATGGGGTATGGACAGGATCTATAGTACCTTAAATAAGTAAAACAGGCAACAGTAAGGCAACATGTGAATTAGAAAAGTGCTATAATCATTCTGAAAGCTAAGCTAGAGAACCTTAACAAATTAAACTATGAAAAACTGCAAACTAATGATAGTACAAAGCATAGTTGATAGGGAGAAGGATGTATATGGCCTATTCATCAATTCAAACTAGCCTGTTAAATTCTATATCTCTTATCTAGAGAATAATAAGGCCACAAGTATCTGGTTAGTCTTAAGCTCAGGTCAGTGTTATTAGTCAAACTGTGACTATATCTAGTCCCACTGGGTAATGTTAGCAGGATAAAGGTGTTGATAGGCTACCAGTGACTGCTTCATATCAGTCAGCTGGGTATCACACAAGTGGAGTATGAGTATTATGTAACTTATAGTCGTACTGTATGACCTATAATAAACTAAAAAGTTAAGCTATGACGGTTATATAAAGCAGGTACATCCAATTGTAGCTATGGGACAAGGTACATTTTCTCCTATGTACCCTCTTCATTAGACTCTATAAAGGTGGGGCTACCTATGGTTGGAAAGTCATTTTAGTTAAGGTAGCATTAAAGTCCATAATGAGAGGTCATAATAGCTCAGAACTGGACCGGCAACCCTCCCCATAGGAGTAGATAGGAGCTGTTATGAGGTTCAAGGGTACGTTAGCTCATTTTAAACTCAGGGGTGCAAGTATCTCATTGCCAGAGGGTTTTGATGAGAGTCCAATCAAGGGGTGAGTGAGCTATTTAAAAAAAGGGAAAAAAAAGGAAGAAAAAAGGAATAAAATAATCAAATATGTACCTGTATGTAAGATCATGAACAATCCAGGTTAAAACCAGCTGTTGCTGTAGAGTGACGCTTAGGGTGGGTTCTATGGTTGGAGAGCATCTTTTCTTTTAGCCTGTTGGGAAGGTCTCCTAGGCAGAGACAGTCACTCAGGTGCAGAGGAATCAAGAACTCCAGAGTTCTCCGGAGTTTTAGTGTTGGGGTCCGCAGGTTTGGAGTAAATTCATTCCTTGTTCTGGTGAGGAAATCACATAGGAGCGGTCTCCCAGTTGGAGGAAAATCTTTACCGGGAAACCCCATCTATATTTCAGATTGTGGTAGCATAAGATTAGAGTGGCTTGTTGGAATGTTCTTCTCTTGGCTAACGTTTGTGGAGAAAGATCAGGGAATATTTGGATGGTATTATACGGCTCTTTCAGATTCTTGTTGGTAAAAGATGCTCTGAGGATTTTATCCTTAGAGGTAAAGTAGTGCAACCTGATGATGATGTCCCTTGGTGTATCTGATGCTGATTTTCAGGGACACAGGGCTCTATGAGCTCTATCTATGAGTAACTCTTGTTCTTGGAGAAATCCGATCAATTCTTTAATTCTTTAAAGAGTTCAGAAAGGTATTCAGGCAGGTCTGGCGCACCGATATCTTCCTGTATGCCAATAATCCTGAGATTATTGCGGCGAGATCTGTTCTCAAGATCCGCCAGTTTAGCCTCAAGGTCTGATATCTATTCCTCCAGCTTCTGGAAACATGACAGGAGATTGGTGTGGTCAATGTTGAGATCCTCGTGCTTCCTTTCAAGGGCCTCTGTGCATTCCCCTAAAGAGGAGATATCCCGTTTGAGCTTACTTACTGATTGTCTGGGGTCTTGTTTAAAAAGGAGTGTAGTGAGGGTCCATTTTATCAAACAAGGCTTTGATGGAGTTGAGAATAGTCGATTATGAAAGCCCAGGGCGTTCTTTAAATGTGTGATCAGATTAAGATGTTCTGCAATAGGTAGTAGAGGCGTCTCTGGAATCTTCCTCTGAACCCTCCAGGTCGGAAGGGATTTCACTATTGAAATGATTGTTCAGGGTTCCTTTAGGATTTTCTTGATGCTTCTGTTTTTTTCTCATATTATGAGTAATTTTCAGTGGAATAGAGATGTTCCAGTATCTATTTAACAGAAAAGGACGTATGAGAATGACCTAGAAGACGTATATTCCTTAACTGGAATTGGAACTGGGGGGAGTCCGCCCGGTACCCCTACTTGTAGGGCCCTAGCACATCATATGTGACCTCATAGGTTTGGCAAGAAGAGGAGTGTTTCTGCCAGCTAGGTTGAGAGATGAAATTGGTGACTCTAAGGGGGTGTTGCCCAAGTGGATGAAAAGGTGCTCTTCTGAGTGTAGCCCCCCTTCAGGGGAGGTGCCCCCTATGGGTGAAGTCTGGAAAAGGAGAGAGGTTATGACCCACAGGCAATGAAGTCCTGCGGGAAAATGCTTAGAGTTTATGCCTGAGTAGAACCTTATCTGCAGCATATGTCCAACTAGAGTGGGGTCAGCAGCACCTGCATAAGTGAGGTCTCTGAGTATCTGAATATAGAGGTTGCAGAAATGGGGTTTGAGATTAGTTATCTTTTGTGATGCTCCAAGCTGATATAAATATTCTGAGCCTAGGCTAGAGTCACTTGTGTAAATAATGCATATGAAGCTATTATCAATTGGAGCTAGGGTCTGGAAGGAGCAATCTACTCCACTCTGTAAGGCTAGTTTATGGATAATGCCTTTGTATTATGGTAGTTAGCCTGAGGCTTACTCTGTGGGCTTCAGCACTGGCTGTGTTCGTATGTGTAGCGTGCTCACAGTATGTTTCACTTATCCGTGCTGCAGCTAACCAGTTCTAATGTAAAGTGTGCTTGGGTCTGCACGCTGTAGGTAGTGCAGTGTTCAGATGTTCACGGGTCACTTGTGCTTCCGTGACAGTAGGGAGCTGACTACGGGCTCCCGCTAAGCCGGGTAGTAGGTGGGTGATTTCCACTCTCAACCAGAGTACAACTGGGGCAGCAGGAGTACTCAATGTCAGGGCAGGGCTGAAAAGATCTCCGATGCCCGTATTCTCTTCCTCTATGTCACTGGTTCCCATGCACTGCAGAGAGTCCTGAGGCAAGATGGTGCTTTTCGTGGGCTTTCTCCCGCTTTCCAGAAGTGGTCAGGAATTTGATGCAGGGAACAGGGTAGGGCACCAGGAATTTTATGCAGGGAACAGGGTAGGCCACTGTGGGTCCACCTCCAACCCTCTGATGGGCTAAATAAACAGAGGACACACCGGTAGAGCCTCAGGAAGCTCCGGAAGCTCTCACTGTACCTAGAGAGTCTGGGAAGAAGTATGCTCTGTGGGTCTCCAGATCTCAGCGATCTAGGGTCGGGGTATGACAGGAAGGTGGGGGTAGATGAGAGGGGGACTTTCACCGCCCAGGAGTGATATATATTGGGGAAATGTCTCTTAAAATTATGGAGCTCTGCTCTGTTGCTGCCGTTCCTCTCTGATGTTAGCTCTGCCTCCTGACCTTTTATTATTTAATAAAGCTCTTATAATAAAATAACTGCAAAAAGTTTTTTTAGGGGTTAAAGTTGGTGGGTGTAGGTTGTTTGGAAAACAAAGCACTGAAAAGTGCCTTTACATTGCGGTCTATGAGAACTGTGTGTTCCCAGTAAATATATAAGTATAGGCTTACTTACATATATAGTATATTTATGTGTTAATATGTGAATAAACACATATTAACACATAAATATATACAGTATGTATATATTCATATATATTTCTATTTGCTGCCCATCGCTGCATGACTTAACCCCTTTGCTGCGCTAGTTCTTATGCTGTGTCTCAAGCAGTATATCAAGGCTCCCATTTATTGGGCTCCATTTATGAAGCAGCAAATGACCGCTGCTCCTTAACCTCTCCTCCACCTTATAGGTGGCGGTTTGAAATTATCTCCATCTGATATGATGGTGGCATTGCACAAGCATTTCATCAGAAATTCTTTTGCAATGATAAATGACAACAGCGTATGTTGTTGGCATTTAGCAATGTCAAGCGGATATGATTTGCTATAACAAATAATGTCCGCTCGAAATATAATAAATATACCCCAATAATATCAATATAATATTATTAGAATCTTGGCCTTAAGAGCTGACAGTGGAAGACTATGGGATAGGTAACATTTTTTCATATATGAAAGTAAGTTGACTTTTTTTATCTTTTTATTTAACTATATTATTTTTTGTATTACTTTGACAGAACGGGGGTATGTTTTAGAAATGGTTTTCCAGTAGGGTATGGGATTGCATAGAAGAGGTTATTTTTAAAAAGCATCATAACCCCAAAAATTTAACCAAAATTGAGAGACGTTTGTCATTGATGTAACAATCAGCTAGCAGTGGGTGGACATAACACCACTCATTTGAAAGACCAGAATTGTTGCTTTCAAATAAAGGGTCTCAAGGTTATGTATTTATTGTGTATAGAGGATACCCCAATCCCTAATATTATTTAATATGCTTATGATTCTGGTTATAATTGTTAACACAGTGGACAGCTAATAACCACCTGGGCATGTGACCTAGAATTTAAAAGCGTAACCTATGCTCTTTAACCCCTTAATGACCACAGCCCTTTTCCATTTTCTGTCCGTTTGGGACCAAGGCTATTTTTACATTTTTCCAGTGTTTGTGTTTAGCTGTAATCTTCCTCTTACTCATTTATTGTACCCACACATATTATATACCATTTTTCTTGCCATTAAATGGACTTTCTAAAGATATCATTATTTTTATCATATCTTATAATATACTATTAAAAAATTTATAAAATATGAGGAAAAAATGGAAAAAAAAACACTTTTTCTAACTTTGACCCCAAAAATCTGTTAAACATCTACAACCACCAAAAAACACCCATGCTAAATAGTTTCTAAATTTTGTCCTGAGTTTA
>CAJPDP010768171.1:0-10700 GCA_905336975.1 Bombina variegata variegata
GGCAGATGTGAGTCTTTTATCTATGGCAAGAGTTTTACAGAACTCACCCCAGAACTTACTAGTGAATTGGGATCCTCGATCTGTTAAGATGGGTTTAGGTAATCCATGATGTTTAAAAACATGTTTGAATAGGAGCTGAATGGTGTCTGAGGCAGTGGGCAATTTATGGTAGGGGATGAAATGGATAATTTTGCTGAACAGATCAACTACAACTAAAATAGTAGAATTGTTGGATGATCTTGGTAAGTCGACTATGTAATCAAGAGCAATATCCATCCAGGGTCTACTAGGAGTAGCTAGGGGTAGCAGAAGACCAAATGGAGGTTGCTTGCTTCTGTTTGATGTAGAACAAGTTTTACATGAAAGGACATGTTCTGTAATCTCCTTGGACATACTTGGCCACCAGTATGATCTTTTCACCAAAGTTTGGGTTTTATTTACACCTGGATGTCCAGCCATAGGTGATTCATGAACAGAATGAAGAACTCAGTGTCCAGCAGAATGAGGTATGTATAACTTGTCCTCATGATAATACAACCCATTGTTTTTTTTATTAGTTTGGTTAATGGTTTTGTATGATCTGCATATTGCTGTTGCATGAGGAAATTGGAGTTGTCTGTTGAAAAGGCAAGGAAGTTCTCTTCAGGTATGACAGTCAGCTTGGAAGGGAGGATTTTCGGTTTCTCAGGAATACATGATAGAGCGTCAGCCTTACTATTTTTTTATGCTGGTCTATATGTGATCAGGTAGTTGAACCTAGAAAAGTATAGGTTCCATCTTACCTGTCTAGCTGTCAAGGTTCTAGTGGATTTGAGGAATTGGAGATTTCTGTGGTTGGTGTAAATGATAATAGGGAGAGATGTACCTTCCAAGAGATGACGCCAGTGTTCCAGGGATACTTTGATTGCTAATAATTCTTTATCCCCTATAGGGTAATTTAGTTCCGAGGATGTCATTATTCTCGAATAGAAAGCTACAGGATGTACAGGTTGATTTAGATTTTCTCTTTGTGACAGAACTGCACCAAGTGCAAAATCTGACGTGTCAACGTCTAAAATGAACTGTAATTCTGGGTTAGAAAATCTGAGGATGGGGGCTGAAGTGAATTTATCTTTGAAATAATCAAAAACCTTCTAGGATTCGTTTGTCCAACGGAAAGCTACATTGGTTTTGGTGAGGTTTGTAAGTGGTTTAGAACATGCTGCGAAATTCTTAATAAACTTCCTATAGAAATTGGCGGATCCCATGAATCATTGCACATCCTTTTTGTCTTAGGGGTTGTCCAATCCTTTATTGTCTGAATTTTGCTATCTTCCATCTTTATACCGGAAGCAGAAATCTGATAACCCATAAACGTTATAGATTCCGAGTTAAAAATACATTTTTCAGGTTTAGTGTATAGGGAGTTACTTCTCAATCTGGAGAGAACTTGTCGTACATGTTTAATATGTTCCGGAAGGGTTTTGGAGTATATCAAGATAACGTCTAAATAGATTACGAGATATACATCTAGGATATCTTTGAACAAGTCATTGATAAGATGCTGGAAGGTGGCAGGGGCGTTGCAAAGCCCGAATGGCATGACAGTGTACTCGTATCACCCATAATGGGTACGAAACGCTGTCAGCCATTCGTCTCCGGACCTTATACGGATGAGGATGTAGGCTCCCCTTAAGTCGAGCTTAGTGAAAAACTTAGCACCTTCCAGTCTTTCAATAAGTTCCGGAATCAAGGGTAGCGGGTAGCGGTTCTTTACAGTTCTTTTGTTCAGTTGTCTGTAATCAACAATCGGTCGTAAAGACCCGTCTTTGTTCTTAACAAAGAATATACCTGCTCCTGCTGGTGAGGAGGATGGGCGTATAAAGCCTTTTCTGAGGTTATCATCTAAGTAGGTTTTTAGATACTGTAGCTCAGGTTTTGACAGAGGAAAAACATGCCCACAGGGAATATGTGCTCCGGGAAGGAGTTCTATTGGGCAATCATATTTCCTGTGGGTAGGAAGATTCTTTGATTCTTTTTTGCTAAACACATCAGAGAAATCGGTATATTCTGGAGGAATAGTTATGTCAGTAGTTATCTCAGTAGCTTGCAGGATATGTGTGGCAAAACAGGTAGTTTTACAGTACTCAGAATTAAAGTCAACTGTAAATGTCAACCAAGATATTTGTGGGTTATGAATGGACAACCATTTTAACCCTAAAATTAAAGGAAAAATGGGAGAGGGTATAACTTCAAAACTTAAATATTCCCTGTGGTGTTCCTGGGTAGAAACTAATAAAGGAATAGTTTCATGGTTAACTGGACCGGAGCATATGACATTACCATCAATCACTCTTAAATAAACAGGAGTTTATTTTTTGACTAGTGGAATTTTATTTACAGTAGTGAATTGTACATCAATATAGTTTGCGGTTGCCCCAGAGTCAATTATCCCGCTGGCATTGACCCGAAGATGATCCCACTGTAAAAGAAGTGGAAGTTTACAATGGTTCGCTGAAAGAGTTTGTGAACTTAGACAACAATTAGATATATGTCTTACCCCTATTCAGTTGCAGTAATACTGGGCATTATTTTACTCTGTGGTCATCTGATGCGCAATATATGCATAGGTTATTATTGCATCTTCTTATTTTCTCTTGTGAGCTTAGTGGTCCTTTTAAGAAGCCTATCTCAATAGGTTCAGTACTAGTCTTGGGAGTTGTGGTTGGTATACTAGGGTGAGGGTACTTCTTAACTGACGAATCATGAAATGTTTTTTTGTGTCTCCTCTCCCTAAGGCATCTATCAATGGTTATGCTTAAATTGATGAGTTCTTCTAAGGTGGGAGGTAATTCAGTGCGTGAAAGTTCATCTTTGATAGCTTCTAACAACCCTAACCGGAACTGATTCCTTAAGGATAAGTTATTCCATTGGGAATCTTCTGCCCATTTTTTGAAATCCGTTATGTATTCTTCAACGTATCTCTTATTTTGTTTCAGGGATCTCATAGCAATCTCTGCAATTAACTGCTTGTAGCGGTCATCATAAAGTTGGGCAAGGGCGGCAAAAAATGAATCTAAGTAGTCAAGAATGCTGTCATTTGTCTCAAAGTAACTATTAGCCCAGCTTCTGGGTTCCCCTCTGAGATAAGAAATTGTTGTTAAAACTTTAGCTCGGCCAGATGGGTAGGTATGTGGCTTTAAAGCAAACAAGAGTAAGCAAGCATTTCTGAAGTCTCTGAATTGAGATCTGTCTCCATAAAATTTGTCAGGACTAACTTGGGGTTCGGCTGAATGTATCTTGGTTTCCACTATATCTTTAATATATGCCTTTAATGTATAATTTTCTACCTTAAGTGTATTTAAGCCACCCGTAAGTATATCTACTCTTTGGGTGAGTGTTTGCATATGACTAACTAACTCAGCTGGGTCCATGTTGTTAAGGGCTTGGTATTTTGTAACGCTTGCAGTGATTCTGTAAACTAAGGATAATGGATTTTATGAAACACAACTGCTGAGTTACAAATTTAATATAATGTTGTTGTAGCGGATTGACTACCTGGAGTTTGTACATAGATTACTGAACAGAGTAATGTAAAATCCCCAGTAATCAGAATGCAATTAGTTGAAGGTTGTGAAAAGTATGTAATACACTATTGCTGCCACCTGTGATTAATCACTAAACAATACAGCAGTGTATAATACTTAAGTAACCAGGTAAAGAGATTCTCTTGAATAAGAGTGCACATAAAGGGAAAGATCCCAGGAAGGAAATCAGGTTAACCTAATGTGTGTGAACGAAGCCCATATCGTGTGACAGGGTATAGCTAATAACAGTCAGGCACATAATAACTTAGATGAAATTTACACTGAAGTAGCTGAATGGTAATAGTAGCATGCTTACTGTGTCTCAGATGATCACTTCTAGAATGGTATACAGGAGGTTGAAGATCTGAGGCGAGGTGACAAGCTGAAGCTGTATTTCTCCTTCAGGTTGCAGCGAGGAGCTGAGATCTAGCCGGGAGCAGAGGAGGCTGTGACAGCTTAGCGTGTGACGTCACCGCTGCTACAGAACTTCAGAGAACAGAGGGTAAAGGTAAACTCCATAGTGTGAAGGCTCTAGAAATCCTGCCTTTGGAAACAGGATAAGTTACAGGCAAAAGTTAATCTCCGTAGAGGAAAGGGCACAGGAAACAGGCTGCAATACCAAGCAACAAGCTAGCTGGGAGTGGAGTTTAAATACAGGAAGTATGGAGGAAGCCTTCCCACAATTAAAGGGAAAGGAGCATACTTATATTATGTGGTTAGAACATGACAGTGGGAAGGTTCATTTACGGTGTTGTTTTATTGTAGTGGATGTGTCCACAGTCAGGGAGATGGGTGCATGGTCTGATATAGTTACAGGGTCAATTTTGATATCTAGGACTTTTGGGCATAGTGAAGCTGACACAAAAAATAGATCAATACGTAACAAGGTGTTTCCAGAAGGAGGCATACACATATAGTCCCTAACTTCGGGGTTCCTCTCCCTCCAGATATCGCTCATCGCCAGGGCCCTGCTAAAGTATTTAAGAATTAGGGTTTCTCTTTTGGATCCCTCACAATTTTAGATTGGTTTTGTGGTCTTTTCAGAATTGTGATATCTATTGGCAGGGGTATGGGGTGCTATGTTGAAATCCCCTCCGACTATCATAGTTAGGTCTGAAAATTGGGACTGGAGGTGTGTCCAGACTCTTTTTTATGTGTTTTTTTATGTGTTTGTGGTCCATATACTCCACAAAGTATGAGTTTGCATCCCTCAACTTGAACCCTGGTGATGATGTATCTTCCCACTTGGTCTGTTACCACTTGTAATATGTTATAGCCTAGGCCATTTCTGAAAAGAAATGCAACCCCTCTAGCTCTCTTAGCCTCTTAGGGAGTGAAGATAACCTCTACTACCCAACCCTGTTTTAACTTTTGGTGTTCTAGAACTGGGAGGTGTGTCTCCTCAAGGATTGCAATGTCTACCCTTTTGGTTTGTAGAAATTTCAGTATAGCCCTCCTTTTAATCGGGAATGTGATCCCTCCCACATTCCAGGTTATGATTTTCATTGTGTATGGGTTTGAACTGCTTATGGTCCTAGAGTAAATGGTGATGTATAAGTGATAGTAGGTGGTGTGCTTATTTCTACTTAAAGTGCTGTTGTAGTGCAATAGTACTTACACAGTGAATGGCTCTTCGATCAGGAGTGGTGCCTTGGGTTTGCTTAATATGACAAGTCTGCTGTGATGAGGGTATAACAAAAACACAGTATTAGATACAACCACAAATAAATAAATAAATGAACAGGTCAGTAACTTTGGAACAATTAGAACAAAATCTCGACAATATGTCTCCCCCACCCTCCCTTTTATTTAAGGATATATAGAACTGTTAGCATCTGGGTCTCAAACTGTGGACATCTCAGTTCAATGTAGGAACTGCCTCTAGGAACAGTTGCAGTCTTTTTGGGGAATCAAGGAACTTTGGGCCCTATATTGTCTGTAGTCTAAAACGTGCCGGGTAAAGTAGGGCAACCGTCCTACCGGACTCCAGAAGCTGCTTGCAGTATGGCGAGAATTCTTTCCTCTTACGTGCAACATCAGCTGAATAGTCCTGGAAGATGTAAATTTTCCTGCTCTCAAATTCCAGATTTGAAGATTTCCAGTATGCTTGAAGGATAGCAATTTTGTTCCTGAAGTTTAAGTATTTAACCATGACTTGGCGAGGAGCTTGGTTTTTGTCCACCTGTGTGCCTGGGTTGTCCACTCTGTGGGCCCGTTCCACTGTGCATGGGATGATATTAGGCTGTAATCCTAGTAGGGTGGGTAAGGTGCTTTCCGCGAACTCCTTTAATTGCGTGCTAGGAAAAGTTTCTGGTAGGCCTACTATACAGAGATTGTTCCGCCGCAACCTATTCTCCAAGTCATTAAGTTTTGCAAGTAGGCATTTATTTTGTTGTTGCAGATTGGAGACATTGGTCGATATGTCTCGTTGCCTAATATCGCCATGTGAGACTTTTTGTTCCACCTAAATGAGGCGGGCTGAGAAGGTTTTGAAATCTGCAGTCAGAGAGTCCATCCCCATCTGCAGCTGTTTAATGTTTGATAGGAATACTGCTGAAAGCTGCAAAACAATTGGGTGGGTGTCTGAAACCTGTAGATAAGGCTGTTCTGTCGAGTAAGTGGGTTGCAGCTGTGTATCGGCCTGATGGCACATTTTTTTATCTCCTTACTTTTGTCTGTTGGACATATTGTTTGTGGTCTTGGAGTAGGAGCTATAATATTTTTGCATACAGACTTTCTTGTGGGGATGATTTCCTTGCTACCTACACTTTTAAGTCCGTTTTTTCTTGCAGATGGCGTGAGAGGTTTGAGACAGTCTCTTTGTGAAACTTCCTTATGGCTAGCCCTTAGGCCCCAAATCCCTGATGTATTGACTGGTTAAGGGAATGGAATCCAAAGCAGGGTTTTATTGTGTTTTAGTGGGTTGAATATCTAGCCCAAAACAAGATTCAACATGTTGATATTGCAATGTTCAGATGCCTGCAGCTCAATTGCGAGCGTTAATAATGCGGTGGAAAGGAAGGGGGAATAGACAAGGGCAACTTATGCCATCATGTTGCCGGTTAGTAAATTAGCAGAAAGCACCTTTGGCCTGTTAAGGATCCATTTCTGATACCCCAATGATGTTCCCAAGTGCTAGATTTATACAGGGCCTAGCCGTGTCTCTGTGGGACCAGAGTAGGATTTGCTGGGGATGTGCACACTTTGACTTTAGTGCTAGTTAGCTTTTATGGTATGCTGCTAGTGAGCTGTCTATTCTGGCTGTTTGTGCTCAATGGAGATGATCTTCAGCTGCTCCGACATTGTGGATTTTCTGGGAGTTAGGAGCCTCCTGCTCCAGGCCACACCCCGTCCGGTGCTCAATGTCTCTCTGTTGGTCTATTCCGGTTGTGGAGTAGATAGTGATGCTCTTGGCCGATGCCTGGTCCAGCAGGAAGTTGTGTCCTGCAAGGATACTTGGCTAGGGTGAGTAATGGAGCACTTTTAAGGTAGTAGATGCAAGCGTGATGCCGGAGCTCTGCAAAGCCGCTGCCATTCACAAGACCCGCCCACCGGAAGTCTCTCTGAAAATGGAAATGAAAAAACAAAATCTTCTGTTCATTTGAATCTTTCTATTCCCTTAAGCTTATTTTGTATTACTTATCTATCAGAAAGTCATTGTAGAACTGCAAGCTCCAAGCATGACCCAAAAAACAGGGCTATTGATAAAGAGATCAACTTTTACTATTTGATTAATTGTCTGTAGCAGAATATTTCCTCCTCTAAATGAATTTGGCTACATATTTGCAAAGTTTGGGGTACATGCAGTAGTGGACCTACTCTACAGAGGGACCTGGTGCAAACATTATTAATAATGTATCATAATTTTGAGGATAAATAGATTTACTTCCAACCTGCACTAATAAAAGGCTCCCCTGCATTATGATTGTACACATTCTGCACATGACTATGTATAGACTGGCTGCTATAGCCCCCCCCACCCAGCACTTGGGCCCTGATGCCACCGTACCTGCTGCACCAATGGTAATTCCACCCCTGGGTACATGTCAATGGCAATAGCAACAAAATGTTCACCAAGTAAATTGCAGCGCCTTTCTGCATAACCGGCGTTCCTGGTGTTGGTAACACTACACTATTTAAGATCAAGCCAGGGGAGGACTGGCAACTTTTGGCCTGGGGCCAAGTACAACCCAGTGGCCTAGGCGCAGTAACTCTGCCCTCTTTTAAATTTTGAATTTAAGAAAAAAATGGATCAAAACATTAAGGAAATCATATTATAAGGCTGCTTAAAAATATAATTTTAATTTCTACCTTAACAGCCTTTATGTCATTCAGGTTCTTTCTTGCTTTCCTTGTATTCATTTTATACTAAACAACCAATTAAATAATAAATTCAATAACTATACATTTTAACTAATTCTGATGGTTTTTATATCTGCACCCACTCTGTTCTAGCCCAAAACATCTAGATATGATACTAGTGGAAAAATGTTGCCCCATCAGGTGTTGTCAGACAGATAAAGCTACAATGATACAAAATAAAAATAAAAATATGAAGACCTTTATGGCACTTCTAGGACATATTTTTATCACTGCTACTCTAGGATACCCTTCTAGTTTTACAGAAAATCTAGGATACCCCTTTTTTAGATAACATCTGAAAGACATCCTTTCATTATAGCATCTTAAGGAGCTCCCTTTTTTACACAGCTTCACAAGGATAACTCACTATGACAACCTTTTAATTACAGCACCTCTAGCACACCCTTTACTTACAATACCTGTAGGACTAGGACACACCATACTTCTCTGCATGGGAAGCTCATTAATACGTTGCATACGGATCTGGGAGTGTTCAGCTGCCCCACCTCACACAAAAGCAGAAATAATAAAGATAGGCAATGCACAACAAATAGCAGGTGATACTGTACATGGCCATATGATGCAAAATAGGATTGTGGGGAAAAAAGAGGGAACATTCACTCAATATAAAAGCAATATAAAAGCAAAATGCAATAACTATCCCTACCCCTTTACACATTAAAGTTTTCCTTACCAGGCTGTACTCCTCAAGCTCTTCATCAAGCTGTGGGCTCTAGTCTGCTATCTTCTAGAGAGGCAGAATAACGAGGAGTCAGAAATGGGGAGGGGAAAGATGCCAGTTTAAAACTAAAGGAGAGATGGGATGGATCTCAGTGACAACAATTTAGGGAGGGAAAGCACTAATGCTGCATGCTAGAACTGAGACTCTCCAAGTGCCATCTGATTTCAGTCCTGTCTGCTATGACCCAGGTACGCTATGCTGTCTTTTATTATAACTGACAGCTCTGTGCACAGGAAAAGTGAAGTCTGAGGAGGGCAAGAAAATAACCAGTACGTATTTTTACAACCCTAGACAAATTCTGTGTAAAATTATTTGCAGGAACAAAATCCTAAACACACTGGTAAAGCTGGAGTGGAGCTAATCACATATACTGCTAATATCGAAATTGCAATATACCAATGGCACCACAGTTCTATAAGCTTAAAGGGACAGTCTAGACAAAATTAAACTTTCATGATTCAGATAGGGCATGCAATTTGAAACAACTTTTCAATATATTTTTATAATCAAATTTGCTTTGTTCTCTTGGTATTCTTTGAAAGCTCAACCTAGGTAGGCTCATATGCTAATCTCTAAGCCCTTGAACGACACCTCTTATCTCAGTGCATTTTGACATTTTTCACAGTTAGACAGTGCTAGGTCATGTGTGTCATATAGATAACATTGCGCTCACTCCAATGGAGTTATTTTTGAGTCAGCACTCCATGACTAAAATGCATGTCTGTCAAAAGAACTAAGATAAGGGGGCAACCTGCAGAGGCTTAGATAAAAGGTTATCACAGAGGTAAAAAGTATATTAATATAACAGTGTTGGTTATGCAAAACTGGGGAATGGGTATTAAAGGGATTATCTATCTTTTTAAAAAATAACACATTTGGTGTAGATTGTCCCTTTAAGGAAAAATGCCTATCTATTTATCAATTACATTGTAGAAATGATTGTTAAGGCAGTAAAGTGCTGTGTATTGATAACAACAATTTTACATATCTGTCGAGTTTTGACTGGAAAGAATACACCTTATTAGCAGTCTTATGCTTCCTTATTATTTTGTTGTGTTTGTGGCATTTGTTCACTGATTTAAAACACAAGACTTTATTCAAAACATTATTTTATAAAAATGGGTAAGTGCGTTAAAAACAAAAATCACCTCAGGACTGTATTGTGTATCAATATCTGCCTGTTTTTTTGATCCAAGTGATGATTATTAAATCATATACATAATCTCCTACTGACTAGAGGTAATAATAATATTTTACCAAACATGAATAAAAATCCAGCAAGGGAAATTATTAACTCAAAGTAGTCATGGAATTAAAATATACTGGTATATATTAACTCCAAATACTAATGGAGTCTACACAAATATATATGGGGAGTAGATAAATCGATTCATTAAACTACTGCTCTTGTCATCTATTAGCCACCAGTCCAAGTAAATGTATAATTTGCAAATTTAAGTTTAATCATACATTGGCATTCACTGAACAATAGTTGTATATAGAAAGCTGCAACATTCTTTCTTGTGCAGCTGTAACAATTATTCTGACCCAGAGAATTCTACTCATATTGTTATAGTCCTGCTCATATAAGGAGCAAATAGTGGGCAAGATTAGGAGTGGAGCACTTATAGTGATAAGGAATTTATCGAGGGTGTTTGAACGTGTCGTTTTTTCGCTCGTATTACAAGTTGAAAGTAAACGATATTGCTTGAGTGCAATTTAAGTTAACGCGTGTCGGGTTAGCGTGACCACAGCTCTTGTTAACTGTTTTGCAAAATAAAAAAGTGTTACAAAACACATCAAAAATACATTACAAAGAACAGTTACACTCATAATAACACCATATAATAAAAAAATATTGCACAAAAAAGTTATAAGGGCTCAAAGATGACGTCTCAGGTGTTAGGGAAAAAAGGCAAAGGGCTTTAACATTGAGATACATACATATATATGTCTAAAGATGTACACCCTGTTCCAAATTATTATGCCAATGATATCTTTCTCATTTACCTAAATAATTGATGTAAACA
>CAJPDP010768408.1:0-14263 GCA_905336975.1 Bombina variegata variegata
TATGTGAGTTATGTTCCCCACATTGCAGTGTTAAAGGGACAGTCAAGTCCAAAATAAGCTTTCATAATTCAAATAGGTCATGTCATTTTTAACAACTTTCCAATTTACTATTCTTTATTTAAGTAGCAATCAGACAGTTAACATGAATTCTGCATAGGCAATTTAGCCACAGTCCAAGTGTATACAGAAAAAGGAAAAAGTTCAAGTTTACATAACAGTTACATTTGTACGGCTAGGAAGTAGTATGGAGTTGTCTCATGTGCCATCTGATGCAATTTTATATAACAAACAATCAAACATATAAAATTAAGAAAAAACTAAAAAAAATTAAGTAGCAAACAGACAGTTGACCTGAGTTCCATAAAGGTAATGTGGCCACTATCCGAGTGAACACATAAAGAGGAAGAGTTCAAACTTACATAGCAGTTACATTTGTGCGGCTTGGAAGTAGTGTGGAGTTATCTCATGTCAAAAATACTGCTGTGACACCTAAAAGTTCAGCTCAAGGGGGCACTGTAACAGAGACTATATAGCTAATTACAATGAACACACGCTAATGTGACTAGTGTGGTAAATTACCCACTCTAAATGTACATCTAAAATTAACAGCGGGGGGGGGGGTTGTCTAGGCTGTGAACGGGTATAGATGCATTTTTAGGAGCTCTGAGTGATACTCAAGATATTTGTTGTATATCTTATTTAAGCGGCATCATCCATACTACAGAAGCCTGGTAATATTACATCCCCAGCTACTGTCCACATCCAGACTGAGCCTGCTGCATGAATGACCTCGGGGACCCGTCTAAAGCTAAACATTTCTGAGAGGGCCTAGCATCCTGACCTCGCTAATCTCCCTAGTCCTTCAATAACAGCTGGCACGCTACCGATACTCTGGATATCTGTAAACATGGAGGACTTTAATATTACCATCTGTAAGATATTGCATGAACTGGAGCAGAAGATGACCAAGCATTTTGATAGCTTAACAGCTGTATTGAAAGATCCACACGTGGATTCGGCCATCTTGGAATCGGAGACCTCCACTAACGTCCAAACAAGTCTGAGTACAAGAGAGGATTAGCCTGTCTACATAACCGCAGTCTCAAGTCCCATCCTTTCTCCCTCTGCTCCTGACGCGAGAGATGCGGCCGGTTCCCGGCGGAGGGCTGAAGGAAACGAGTATGGAGCAATCAAGAGCTCTGGTTATACTGAGGCATGTGACAACCTACCTCCAGATCCCTTCGCTTCAATGGAGCAAGAGTGCTCCCTATACTGTCCTCCCGGTTCAGGCATACAACACGCCTCAGTTGCGTTAACCAAGAGTATAGGTGGCCTGTTGCATATACCCCCGCTCTGGTTCAATTGAGAGCCGGTATAGGCTAGTTTTCTGCGGAGGCTGCACCCTCTTCATCACTCCTAACCAAAGACTTATAGCAATGTAAGAACCATGGACGGTCACATCCTTTTTTTTTCTTTTGAGTAAAGCTCAGTACGCTTGTTTAAACTAAATGTCCTAATGCTTAATGCCCCATTTGTATAACGTTCCATATGTTAGAGGTTATAATGCCAGCTTTTGTCTTTGTATGATTTCCATTACAGATCTGTGTGTTTACCAATCAAGTCCTAAAGTTTAATGCCCTATAGGTATAACGTTCCATATGTAATATGTTATAATGCCAGCTTTGGGTATTGCACAATTTTCATTACAGATGAGTGTGTTTAGCAATTGAGTCCTGAATCTTCATGACCTATATGTATAATGCTCCTTATGTAATATGTTATAATGCCAGCTTTGGGTATTGCACAATTTTCATTACAGATGAGTGTGTTTAGCAATTGAGTCCTGAATCTTCATGACCTATATGTATAATGCTCCTTATGTAATATATAATAATGCCAGCTTTGGTTATTACACAATTTTCCTTACAGATGAGTGTGGTTGCCAATTAAGCTCTAAAGCTTAATGCCCTATATGTATACTGCCCTATATGTATACTGTTTCAGCTTTGATTGTTGCACAATTTTTATTACAG
This sequence comes from Bombina variegata variegata, assembly GCA_905336975.1. Lineage (NCBI taxonomy): Eukaryota > Metazoa > Chordata > Amphibia > Anura > Bombinatoridae > Bombina > Bombina variegata. The sequence continues at coordinate 2,034 of CAJPDP010768408.1, forward strand.
CTGTTTTAGACTCCACAACTCGAGGCATGAAGTTACCAGGTGTTTGTTTGAACCCTATTTCTTGTATTATTCTGCATATAAGCAGCGTATCCTCTTTCAATATGATAATCACTACTATAAACCTGTACACCCACATTGAGCTCTGCACAGCCTTCCTAACCATTGTTAATAGTATCTGAATAACAGTTTACTCATAACACATGGTGATGCTCTATACCTTTACCTATTACGATTAATAGATGCTAGGATCCTTAAAATACTGAGGTGGTACTACTTAGTCCATGTATCCTACAACTCTCATATGTCACTCAATCACTGGAATGGAGTATATCTGAACTACATAAGCGTTAATCGTCTTGACCTGTTTGTAGCCCTTTCCTCCCTAGTTATTGGTCAGGTCTGTGCATATTGTTTACTGTTAATAATAGTACCTTTTAATGCAGTACTTACTAAGTTCAGAGTTATATGTTATAATACAAAGTGGAATCAGATGTCCATTATATGTGGACACCTACATATACCTTAAACCCCTGTATATCCCTAGCTTTCTGCAGAAGTAGCAATAATGCCTTTTCCTAAATTTCATTACTAATCCAATATAGATATAAGTAACAAAGGTACTCAGACTCCTTATAATACTACATATATGCCTAATATGATCCTGCTGTTGGCAGCCGTAGCAGTAGGTCTAACGATTTTCATTTAATGAAAGGGTAGTTTGAAATATATATATAACTGTGTCTACGGTGACCTAGATTTTGATGTCTGGTTTATTTAGGTACTCCTATAAGTTAGTACTCTAGGCTTACTTTTAACCCGCCCTGTGACATAGTTTAGATCACCATGATTCCAGTATTAGTATACACACGCTTAAGATACTCCACTCTATACATGGTTTATATTGTCTCAGGAGTGTACACTTCTAGATACTAAGCCTTACCAAAACTCATTTTTATGCAAATGTCCATAATACCTCCATCTTACTACATTATAGCAACCTCCCAAGTGACATGGGATTATTACTTTTTACCTTTTATGTATACATTCACAACTTCAATTCTTATATTTTCCCTACCCAATTCCAGGGTACATAAATAATTGTTAATATCATTAGCTTTCCCCATTTAGAAGACCAAAAGTGACCATTGCCATCACTGGTTTCCCCCCCTAGTGTCAATCTCATTGCTTTAGGTCCATGAGTGGCCCTAGAAAGTCCAGGAGGAACTTGCGCAGTACATGAAATACGGTCTTATCACTATCTAGTTAATAGAGCCTTTGGCCTTCAGTTTAATAATTTTCTTAAACCTATTCCGACATAGGGTCTGGTGTGGTCATATATATAGACAATATGAGATTTTTTGAAATATTGTGTATCTTTGCGGTAAGTGCCTGTTTGTTGTTGTACTTACTAATAACCTTCATTGCAAGGCATAGAAAGAGACAACATTGTACACACCATACTGACCCACATTCCTTAAGTTAAACAGATGATTCAAGAGTAGCCTTTTTACTTCCCACTAATTATATCTCACATTGCCCCTAACATCCTGTCCACTACATTCCCTTGTTTTGGCTTACTGTCTCTAACCACCGATATTAACATTCAGAAGGTCCGCCCCCTCTCCCCCTTTAATTTTGGGCAGCTCTTGCCTGCCAATTTCCCCCCAAAAAAATTTTCCATCTACTATAACATTTTATGTTACATTATATAGAAAATGAGGTTTCACTTATACATGCCTTGCATTCACATTTATGCCAGGTTGTTTGCCTTTATAAATGCATTTAGAATTATACACTTTGCTCACAAATTAATACTGTTTTTGAAGTGAAGTATTGTTTCATTGTCCAACCACTATACTGTCTTAACCTGACAATACCTTGTATCTTTGTTATGTTGATATACAAAAACCTCAATAAAAAATGTTTTTCACAAAATAAAAACAAACAAACAGCAGAATGTGCAAAATGAAAATACAAAATGTATCATTTATATCTTATCTGTGTCTTTTTGAGAGATTGATATCTCAAGTATAGATAATGCGGGTAGTCCCAAATGTAGGTTGATCTGAGTTGATGTTGCCAAATGATACAGGATTGATGGATGAAGGCAGCTCCTCTCACGCGTATAAACAGCAATAAGGAATCTGTGAAAAGGATCACAAAGAAAAGGGCGCCTCCTAGTGCAATACTGCGATGGTATATAAGACAATGACAGATCCTGTGTAGGAATGATACTCACAAGTAGAGGAGCACCGAATGTGCTAAATGGAACGAGCTGGGGACTCACAGTGGCCCAGCAACACTGATCTGGGCACCGGATAGCAGGGTGAAGGAGATCCAAATTGACAAGAAGGCTAGTCAGGCTCAGGCTTCCGTATATGATGACATATTTATTAAAATCAAATATAAAAAATGATTGGTATTATGTTCACCCCAAATACATATAAACAACAGTGGTAACAGATTGCTACGTGTTTCTTAGCTTGTCTAGCTGTTTCTTGAGGCATCTGTTAACATTATGGAAGCACTGACCTTTATAGCAAATACTGGAGCCCTTGAGCTCCACCCTACACCTGATTCCCCAGGTGTAACCAATTGAACAAGTTCTTTTAACTTAACTTTGTGAGCGAAAACTTTTACTTGTAATATGCGTGCAAAAATCCAAAGTTGAGTGGAGTTAACACGCGAGTGTGAGCGCTCCACTCCTCATATAGCCATATGTGAGTTATGTTCCCCACATTGCAGTGTTAATGGGACAGTCAAGTCCAAAATAAACTTTCACAATTCAAATAGGGCATGTAATTTTAAACAACTTTTCAATTTACTATTCTTTATTTAAGTAGCAATCAGACAGTTAACATGAATTCCGCATAGGCAATTTAGCCACAGTCCAAGTGTATAAAGAAAATATAAAAAGTTCAAGTTTACAAAACAGTTACATTTGTGCGGCTAGGAAGTAGTATGGAGTTGTCTCATGTGCCATCTGATGCAATTTTATATAACAAACAGTCAAACATATAAAATGAGGAAAAAACTAAAAAAAAATGAAGTAGCAAACAGACAGTTGACCTGAGTTCCATAAAGGTAATGTGGCCACTATCCGAGTGAACACATAAAGAGGAAGAGTTCAAACTTACATAGCAGTTACATTTGTGCGGCTTGAAAGTAGTGTGGAGTTATCTCATGTACTGCCTAATGCAATTTTATGTTAAAATGGTTTTTATTGGAATAACATCATTAAACATAGTACGTCTTATATCATTGGTTACATCAATATTACATCAGGTGATTAGACACGACAATTAGTATATGCAGCTTTTCTAAATTATCATTACTATCGTGTATAGCTTCGTTACACAGTTTGTTCTTGAGACTAGGATATCCTACCTGTTGTAATTCTCATAAAAAAACAACTGTCACATGTACAAATGTCTTATTACCATCAAATAGAAAACAAGTAAACAGATATAACTTGTGGTCACTTAGGATCTAACAATCCCTTGTCATTACTAATTCTTATAAATACTTCTTCTTTTATTCCTGCCCCTATCAATGATGGAGGAGATTCCTCTTTAGCCAAGCTACTCTAATAACCATTCCTGTGTCTTGTTCAAGCCTGTGTAGATGCCTTTCCTCTTTCTGCTCCTTATTCAGTATATGTTCCCTTTCCCCTATACAAGAGTAAGTCAGATGAATTATGTTGGGTGCATTATCCAGTAGAACCAGATTTTGTGAAAAATGTCTACCATCCCCAGTATCGTTGCCGCTGTTTCATGTAAAAAGTATGTCGTTTTAAATCTTCCCAGTATCTCTTGCCATGTCGGTACTCCCTCCTTCCAATACCGAGCTATACCCACCCTTGTAACCGTGCAAAGTATTCTGATGAAAGTATTAATATGTTTGTTGAGGGTAGGAAACGGAGCATTTAACAACCCCTGAGATATAGTTAGTGATATTTGTTTGTCTAGGAGCGTGCTAAGATAAGCTGTTAGCGTGGTCCAAATGTGGGCTACCCCAGGGCATTCCCACCACATATGTAGATATGTACCTAGTGAATTGCATCCTCTATAACAGTTTCTACTCTTGCCTTCCATGTAGTGTGATGTTTTGACCGGAGTCAAATACCAACGAAAGATGGTCTTGAGACTATTTTCCCTCAAATCCGCGCTAATTTGACCCTTGCAGGAAGAGTAAAATAAATCTTGCCATTCTTGTGTTTCTAATGTTATGTTCGAATCCATCTCCCATCTAAGCATGACCGGCGATTTAGTATGATCTTTTGAGTTTTGTATAGCAAGATATAGCTGCGAGATGGATTGTTTAGGTCTAGTAGTGGTGCTACATAGTCTTTCCAATGTGGTGCTGAGTTGCTTATGTATATTCGGTATATATTTGTTTAAAGCCGATAGAATCTGCAGGTATAAATACCATTGCAGGGGAATGGGTGCCAATTTTTCTTGTATTTGGTTGAAAGTCAACGGTTTGTTATTTGTTAATAAGTTTCCTACCCTGTAAAGACCTTTGTTCTCCTACTTGTCTAGTTGTTTCCTATATTCAATCGGAATGAGGTACTTGAGTGGCATCTTAGAAGAAAATTCTGGTATTAATCCCTTCTTATTTGTTAACGCTCTCCATTGATTAAACGAGAATGTTGTAATGGGGGAACACTTTTTAATCTTATGTTGGTGTAGCGATCTATCCCAGATCAGGTCTCCTGGTGAATCTAGCTCTCCCATTTCTGCTTCTAATTACTTCCAAATTAAGTTTTCTATTGAGGATCCCAATAATGCATTTTGGGACAGCCTTGATGCTTCATAATATCTTAACAAGTGGGGTACCCCTATGCCCCCTAATTGTCTATGTCTGGTTAACTTTGTCGAGTCTTGCTTGTTTCTTACCATTTATAAAGAAGATAATTTCTGATTGCAATAATTTTAGGTCTTTTTTTGGGATTGGGATGGGCAGTGTTCGGAATAAATATAGAATCCTTGGTAGCAAATTCTATTTTTACAGTGGATATTTTCCCATACCAGGAAAAATTTAACAGCTTCCATTTAGCAATATCTTTGCATATTTCTCTATAAAGGGGAAGGTAGTTTACCCTATATAAATCCGTATATTGATTTGTCAACTGGACTCCCAAATACCTAATATGTGACTTAACCCAAGAGAATGAAAAGTTTAATTCTATTAATTTTTTGTGTGGGCTGATAGAGCAATTTCCATTGCCTCGCTTTTATCCATATTTATCTTATAGCTCTACACTGTAGAGAACCTCTGGAGTAAATCATATAAGCTAGTAAGAGATATCAGGGGCTTAGTCATTGTTAAGAGGACGTCATCTGCAAAAAGGGTGACCTTATAGTCAGTGTTATTAATTTTAAGTCCAGTTATATCGGACAATTGCCTGATGTTGGCCGCTAGTGGCTCCATACAAAGAGCAAACAATAGTGGAGAGAGTGGGCACCCTTGCCTTGTACCGTTTCGTAAGGCTTCTATAAAGGGGCCTTTGAATCCCATTCTGTCCAAAACTGTGAACATGTATGTCCAGTCAACTCTGTCAAACGTCTTCTCCATGTCCAGTGACAGGACCAGAGAAGGCGTTTTCATCTGCTCTAGATGTTCTATGGTTGTCACTATGCGTCTGACATTGTCGGGTGCCTCTCTTCCCGCCACAAACCCCACTTGATCTGGGTGAACTAATCTCAGTAGGATAATCTTTAGTCTGTTTGCTAAAATTTTGGTAAAGATCTGTAGGTCTTGGTTTATGAGGGATATGTGTCTACAGCTGGTACACCACTTTAAGTTCTTCCCTGGTTTAGGTATGATGACTATTCTGGCTCTAAGAAGTCCCCATGGTATTTCATGTCTCTGCATGATATGGTTCAAAAATTTAACTAGATGTGGAATTAGGGAGGTTTTTAATAATTTATAATATTCTCCAGGTAAGCCATCAGGTCCTGGAGCTTTTCCTGGTTTTAATTCTTTAATAGCCTGCTGTACCTCAGTTATTGTGATCTTCCGATTCAGATTGTCTCTCTCCATTTCCGACAATGAGGGCAAGTGTGCATCATCTAGTAGCTTTGTTAGTAGGGTTTCAGTATGTATGGAATGGGTGACATGGGTTACCTCATATAAAGTGCTGTAATATTGGGCAAAACAATCTACAATCTCTTGTGGATGTGTGGTTGTGGTACCATCTTGTTTCTGGATTTGAGCTATGGTGGCTAGTCTGGTTTTCTCATGGATTCTGTTTGCCATATATCTGTCTGGCTTATTAGCATATATGTAGTAATTGGTCTTGAGTTGGAACTCTGCTTTAACTGCTTGGTCATTTAAGATAGCCGCAAGCTTTGTGCGTTTATCATTGAGTTGTGTCAGTATGCCTGTAGATTGTGTAAGTTTGTGTCGTCTTTCTAGTATATCTATCTCCTTTTGGAGAGTTAGTCGCTGTGTATTTAATTTTTTTTGAAAGATAGATTTTTCTTTTATGAGTAGTCACCTCAAATAAGTCTTGTGTGTTGCCCATGTAGAAATAGGATTGGTGGTCGTCCCTGTGTTGATATCCCAATATTCCATCATATTGTGTTTAATGGTGTTATATACTGTTGGGTCCTAATGCAATTTTATACAACAGCAAACAATCAAATAAATAAAATGAGAAGAACAAAAATAAATAACAAGGAACACATAAATCATAACCTACAAGAGCATTCGCCAATCCTGTGGTTTAATACACAGTTTGCATGCCACTCCACACTCTCACTGGTGCCTTTTCAATGGGGTTTACCCACCACCTGCCCCTCAGGTTCTCCATCATGAGAAATGTACTGTTACAGAAAGGGGCTAACATCGTGTTCCTCACATTTTCAGGCAGACTTAATAGATATGGTTCCCATTTAATTATGAGTCTAGCTATTCTACATCTGCTTTTATGTCAGCCTGTTCTGTCAGTAGTTGTGAGTGTACAGTGGTCAGGACAAGAGAGAACGATAGTGGTTTGTTATGGACCCAAAACCTGAATATTAGTTGTCTAGCCAGTATAATTACCATATGTATGAAATGGCTAGATCCCATTTGCGTGCGATCTTGTTCTAAAAATAAGATTTGGTTCAGCGTTAATGACATGTGTTGTTTACAGATCCTGGAGAGCCAGAAGGAGATGTCCCCCCAGTATCTCTGTAGTTTAGGGCAACGCCACAGTAGATGTGTAATATCAGGTGAGGCAAATTGACATGTAATACAGATGTCTTGAGCATTGGGAACTCACTTGCTGTGTAATTTTGGAGTAATGTATGTTAAGTGCATTAATTTAGTGTGGGACTCTCTCAGGCTTGCTGATAGAGTCACTTTACTAACCCTTGAAAAGCTCCCTTGTAGATTGTCAGTAACATTTTCAATTCCTATAATGTTTTTCCATTTGTCGTCTATTTGTGTCATGAGGGCAGGTTCAAAGTGTGCAATAATAAGTGAGTAAATAGGGGTGGTGGAGTGTATCCCCTGACGGGCTAGCATGCATAGCGAGGTGATATTAGTATTGAACCAACAATTCAGTCCCTGTGTAATGGGTGCCCAAACATAATGTCTCCTTTGAAAAGAGAGTAATTGATGGGTGGTACGGTTCAGTAGGTGTGAGATATTAAGAAGACCTTTTGCTTTCCACTGGTGAAATATCAGGGTGGAGAGTCCCTGAAGGAAGTCCGGGTTGCCCAAAAGGGGCAAGTATATATTAGTATGTTGTGGGGTACCCCATAGTCTGCACAACCTGGCCCAGGCTCTTAAAGGGTCTCTAAACAAGATGTTTTGGCTTATAGAAGGTGGGAGGGATAAGAGTATACTGTGTGGAAGGAATGCAGGATGGTAATGTGGTAGGAGCTGTTTTTCTAGGTGGGGGTCACCAAAGAAGTTTGTGTCCGCAAGCCAATCCACGACCAGTTTTGTGGTGTATAGCTTGTAATCACTATTTAGTAGCGAAATGGGCCTATAAGAGGAGAGCAGGATGGGATCCCGGTCAGGTTTAAGGATGACACATATGTGGGCTTTGGTTAATGCATTTCTGGGGGTAGCAGCTCCTGTCAGGTAGTCAGTGAATAAGTTGGCAAGTACTGGGGACACTTCTGGTTTAAGAATTTTGTTATATTCAATAGGTATCATGTCTGGTCTCGCTGCCTTGCCTAGAATAGCTCTAGATACTTCCAGTGGCAGAATTGGGGCATTCAAAAAATCACAGTGGTCATCAGTCTACTTAGGGACACAAATGCTTCCCCAGAAGCTTTGTTGTTTGTCTCTAGCTATTGGTTGTTTTTTGTAGAGGGACAGGTAATAGGATGCAAATTCAGACAGAATATCTGTGGTGTCAGACTTTAGACCGGTGGTGGACTAGATTGCGGTGATTATGGATTTTGGTGTAATGGTTTTGACTGTTATGGCTAATAGTTTCCCTGTTTTTTTACCGTGTCTGTTAAAATGGCCTTGTCTGTTCGCGTGAAAAAGGGCATCCCGCTGTTGCAGGAAGGGGTCTTGTCCCTGTTTTAAGTCAAAGAAAGACTGTCTGTTGGTCTTGGTTGAGGATTGCAAGTAGATGTTATAAGCATCCATCAGTTTGGTTAAAAATTGAGATGAATTATGGAGTCGAGTCTTATTATAGTGAGCTGCATATGAGGAGACTTGCATGACTGCCTACGAGGCATGCCAGAATAGGTCCATATTTTCCCTGTGCTGTGCATTGTTTATTGTGTAGTCAGTCCATTGGGACTGCAGGTGTTTCTGAAAGGCAATATTGTGTGATAAATATGTGGGGTATCTCCAAGTTTTTTTGTGGAGGATTCTGTGGGGCGGTATGGCGTAATAACCAGATGGGGGCATGGTCCGATATAGTCAGAGGTGTAATCCCGATCTTTGGGATGTCAACAGTCAGAGTGGGGGAGACTAGAAAGTAATCTATCTGAGATAGAGTGTGGGGAATTTTGGATAAGCAAGTATAGTCTCGATTTAAAGGGTTGCGAGTGTGCCATAGATCGATGATATTTAGTGTCTCTTTAAATGCCAAAATGAGATTGGTCTGTTTTTTAGTGCCAGAGGTGAGTCTAGGGTTTGTGTGGGTTGTTGGGTCTCTATAGCAGTCCAGAGGGAGAGCCTGAGCCAGGTTGAAATCCCCACCCACTAATAAGGGAGCTTCAGAGTATCCCAGTAGTTTAGCTTGGGTATCCTGCCAGAATTGCGTTGATAGAGTGTTAGGTCCATAGATGTTGCCTATGGTATACAAAGAAGTAACTAGTGTTATGGTCACAAAGATAAATCTGCCTTGTATGTCTATTAGGTGTTCGTTTAATGTGATGGGGAGGCCTTTACGTATCAGGATCGCTACCTAATTTTTTCGACCCTCGGAGGGGGAATATAAAACCTGTCCCACCCAGCGCGTCTTTAATTCCTCATGTTCTTGGGCAGTTAGTCTGGTCTCCTGTAAGAGGGCTATATCTGCATGTATAGATTGTAAATGTTGAAGGATCATGCTGTGCTTTGCTGGGAAGGTAATCCCTCCTACGTTCCAGGAGACTAGTTTACACATGTGTGTCAATTTGTTTAAGGGTCAGGGAAGCTCATAGGAGATTGGAGTAACTAAAATTAGGGAGGGCAGAGTCAGATGTCGGGGACCGAGGCAGATTAAGCTTCTGTCTCTTTATCTGTGTGAGGTCTAAGGAGTTCAAGCAGATGTGTATGTTGGAAAAGTAGTTAGACTTACAGTTGGTGACAATGTCAGGTGTTCTAGGGGGGTTCTTGGAGGATTTGTGAAGGAGTGGCTGCAGGCGAAGTGATTGCTCTCTGAAAAAATGAAAAGAAAAGATACAAGTAAACAAACAGTAAATAAAATGTGCAAACTAGTATATAACAATACAACACTAGATATAGCGTTATGTATAACAGCAGGACGCCAGCATGTCGTGATAGCTAGGGCTGACATGAGGGGTCTCAAGCAAGAAAACACCATACTATAGTCAACCATCTCCTTTCTTTTGCTCAGTGTCCAAGTAGGATTGTAGTGCCTGGGGGGAAGAAAAAATTTGGGACCGTTGACTGTATGGAGTCTGAGCTTCGCCGGATAAAGCAGTGACACCTGTCTGCCTTGAGTGCATAGTTGGCTACATAATGGAGTGAAGTCCTTTCTCCTCTTCGCAACTTCTGCCGAGAAATCCTGGAATATAAGGAGCCTGTCCATAGGATAAGTCTTTCTTCAGCCTGTAAGCGTGAACAAGCGCTAGTTTTTCTTGATAATGAAGTAGTTTGAAGATGACTTGGGTTTAAGGGCCTATTATTGTTTTCTGGGCCCAGCCTGTGAGCGCGTTCGACATCTAGAGGTAAGTTGTCTTTGTTCATGACTAGCAGTTTAGGCAGGGTTAGGGCAACAAACTCCAGCAGATCTTTATTGCAAATAGATTCAGGTACTTCAACAATACGGAGATTGTTGCGCTTTGATCTGTTTTCAAATCGTCAATTTTCTCTTGCATTTGGGTATTTTGTATCACAAGGCAGGAGACTGTGATGGCGGATTCAGTGTGGCGATCTTCTACATCGGAAATTCTCTGCTCTGCTGCAATGAGTCTCTTCGAAAATTGACACACCTCTGCGTTCAGAGTGTCCATCCCAGCCTGAAGATTTTCCATTTTCGGGAGAAAGAAGCTTTTGAGTTCCTGAAGGAGGGTCTGTGAGTCTGAATGTAAAGATCTCCCATCAGGGGGTGAAGAGGGGTTTTCTGAATTGATCTCTGCCACATGTCGCAGTTTCCTGTCAGCTGGTTTTGACTGCGCAGTCATTGTGTCCTCTTAAGTTTCTTAAAATATTTATCCACCTTCAAAGGATTGTAGGACGGGAATTGGATTAAGGCTTTACTAGCTGTTTTGTATCAAACAAGCAAGATCTTATAACTTATGAGGATTTATGTCACATAAAAAATAAAAGGAAAAAAAGTGGTGCAGTAATTTTTCTGGCCACTAGCCCAAGTTTCAGTTATTATAAGGAGAGGTTGAGAAAAAGAAGCCAGTAAGCTCAGTAGCACATGTACACATTCCCATGAAATACAGTTCAGGTATAAATCTAAGCACTAGTCCTTATTGTGCAACTTGTAGCTTGACTGTAAGGCAGTATGTGGTGGATGCGATAAAGGTCTTCAGCAATGGATGTGTATGCAAGTGCAAGTCCCAGGCTGAAATAAATGGCTTCACTGCTGCTAATTCTCCCCAGTAGTCACCCACACGTCCAGTGTAGTTTACCCCTAAACCAATACGGCCGTTGTGCTCAGGCTGGTTTGGCTAGTAATGTAGGGCTGGCGATTCGGTGTTGTAGTGTGGTATCTGATAATTGCACTGAGCGCCTATGGATCCCCACAGGATACCGTTCAACCGCCGTCTAAGATGGCCTCCGTGCAATGGTCCTGCAAGTTGGAGGCTTCAACGAGGGCTGGGGAAGGTTGGGAGCGCCCCATACGCGTACCGCTCTGGCGGTTGTTGTGGCCAGAGGTTCCCCTAATGAGAGGCTGTGCTCACAGGACTAGAGTGTGGGTGCTACCAGCTGTTTGAGGCAGAAAAGTACAGCTTGATGTGGAGCACTGCAAATGTTTGCTGCCACTCGGTAGCTCCGCCCACCAGAAGTCTCCAATTTGCTTTTATTTTTTTATTTTTTATTTTTTTTTATTTTTTTTTTTAAATTAGCTTTATTATGAAAATTATGAAATGAAAATTACAGTGTTTGGAGACGCAGCTCCAGTTTGATTACATGCAAAGATTTGATGTTGTGTATTGGTATTATAAGCTAATTAAGTTAACAAAACAATTTAACTTTGAGCCGGTGCAACCCACGTCTATGTGAAAAGTGATCCCCCTACCATGACCATTCGTAGTTTTATAAGTAACAAGAAGTCTTCTACAGCGAAATTAACCAAAGGGTTATGTTGTGCTAATACTTGTTCTATGTGTTGTTGACTTAGAATGAACTTATCTGCTCTTAATTAGTGATGTCGCGAACCTAAAATTTTCGGTTCGCGAACGGCGGACTCGAACTTCCGGTATTGTTCGCGAACAATAGGCAGTCGAACTTTAAAACCTACAAGGACTCTTTCTGGCCACAATAGTGATGGAAAAGTTGTTTCAAGGGTACTAACACCTGGACTGTGGCATGCTGGAGGGGGATCCCTGGCAAAACTCCCATGGAAAATTACATAGTTTATGCAGAGTCTG
>CAJPDP010768458.1:0-12165 GCA_905336975.1 Bombina variegata variegata
AAACTAAGCTTAAGCTATAAATAAACCTAACATAACTATTTTATGTTAGGTTAGGTTTATTTATAGCTTAATCTTTGTTTTTTTTTATTTCACAGGTAAGTTTTTATTTATTTTAAGATAGTTATATCGTAACTTTAATTTTAAGGGGGCTGTTAGGTTTAGGGGTTAATAGTTTAATTTAGTGTTTTGCGATGTGGGGGGGCTGGCGGTTTAGGGGTTAATAGGTTTATTTAGAAGCAGCGATATGGAGGGCTGGAGGTTTAGGGGTTGATAGGTTTATTTAGTGGCAGCGATGTGGGAGGCCGGAGGTTTAGGGGTTAATAGGTTTATTTAGTGGCGGTGATGTTGGAGGCTGGAGGTTTAGGGGTTAATAACTTTATTATAGTGTCGTGATGTCGGCGAGCGGTGGATTAGGGGTTAATAGCTTTATTATAGTGTTGGCAATGTGGGTGAGTGGCCGGCAGATTAGGGGTTAATAGAATTATTTAATAGTCGCAATGTCACAGATTTCATGAAACAATACTTCCCCAAACACAATACTAAGTGCTGAAAACCTAAAAAACTAAAGACAATAGCTAGCTGAATAAAAGAAAGGTTCAAAGCTTACTCTAAACTGTAAGTTCCATGGGCAGCCTCTTATTATGCCCACCAGATTGAAAGTTCTTTGGGCAACATTTCTTAATATATACCTGTATAATACTTGTAAAATAACTTCTTACAAATATAGGCACAAAAAGTGCTACCCCTCCCAATCAGCAGCCCTAGGCCTTGTTTGCCTAGGCCAAAATATGCCCCTGAGTCTTAGCAAAGTTAATAGAATCAGGCCCTTAGTTATCAACTAACAGCTTTGCAAACAAATAAATTGGAGATAATTTGTAAATGCCATTCCAATCCCTCAGAAAACATTTTTTTCCAGATTCATTTAGGACTTTTCTATTATCAGGAGCCTCAATTAATTATTTGGTGTTTTTTTATAATATGTCTCATCTTTTTGAGCTGCTTTTTTTTCAGGTTACAATTTTTGCATATGGCCAGGTCTCATTTTAAAAGACATAACTGTGGCCAGTCTTGCATTTTTTGGGATTACATTATTGGGTATGCTCAGTTATATTTGTGTGAAAAAAAACTATTCTCTCTTGCATTATTCTTTGTTTTTAGATGATGTATATAAATATATATGCATCATCTTTTAAAAAAACAAACATTAATAGTATAATAATAGTTTTTGTTCATGCCTGCTCATTAAATATTTTAGAAAAATGTTGGATAAACATTGAAAGTACAATTTTAAGATATCAATGTTATAAAATGATATAACTTGTCATGCTTCTTAAGACGAGTCAGCCAAATCCACAATGGATATAGCTATGCATGATAATCTGATGCTGTTGTAAAGAACAAGAGGAGCTCAGTTTATGATAGTGATGTGCTGGGGAAGAATGAAACAAGGGTAGAAATTGGGCAGTGGTTTCGTCTGTGGCTGTGCAAATCTGGAAATCTGGAAAACAAAAGATGTATTATTATTATTATTATTAATATTATTACCATCGTTGTCATTTATTGGTACAGCCCTGCAAACTTCCATACCGCATGGTACAGAGATTGGAGTATACAATGACAAAGATTTGTGATAAGATACAAATACAGACTTAACAGACTAAAGAAAACTAGTACAGAATGAGTAGGACCCTGCTCCCAAGAGCTTACACTCTAGAGGTTGAGGGTGCAAAGAGATAAGGTTTGGGTAGCTTGTCACATTGATTGTAGTTGCAGCAGCGAGTCAAGGCAGTTCAAGGTTCATTTTAGGTAGGTTGAAAATCAGAGGAGAGATGGTAATCCTCTCGAAACAGGTGTGTTTTCAATGAGCGTCTAAAGTTATACAAGGTTGGAGACAGTTTGATTGAGAAGAGTAGAGAGTTCCAGAGGACAGGAACAGCACATGAGAATTCTTGGAAGTGAGAGAGGGATAAAGAGATAATAGGAGTAGAAAGACGTATGCCATAGGTTGATCGAAGAGGACGTCTTGGATATTACTTGGAGATAAGAGAGAAAATAAAGTTGGGAGCGAGGTTGTTGACTGCTTCAATTAAGTTTTATACTTTGAATTGTATCCTAGAGTGTATGGGTAGGCAGTATAGAGACTAGGAGAGTGGAGCAGCTGATGTAGATCGGCAACGTTGGTGGATGAGCCTAGCTGAAGCATTCATGAGAGATTGGAGGGTGAAGAGTCAGCGTTTGGGAAGGCCATTTAGAAGGAGATTGCAGTAGTCAATGTGTGACAAAATGAGAGAATGAATTTGTTAGTAATGTCTATGCCTATGGAAATGTGTTTTTAATATAGGAGATGCATATCAGTGACACCGAAATGGCTAGATTAAGAATGGCGCTCTATTAGTTTTCGCTCATGGGTGCTGGTATTACAAGTTAAAAGTAAAAATTAGGGCACAAGCAAAAGACTCTAACTTCAAGACTTTGGCTATCGCGACCGCATTAACTCCCTCTCCCTATAGACTTCTATGGGGCGCTCTAAAGAAAGCCTTTTCTATTTATCACTAAAAAGCTAACTGGAAACTGCACTAGGCCAACTTTGTTAAAGACTTTCACCTAGATTACGAGTTTTGCGTTAACAGTGGTGCAGTGCTAACAAGCAGTTTATGCTCACCGCTAACTTACAGACAGCGCTGGTATTACGGGTTTTTACAAACCGGCATTAGCCGCAAAAAAGTGAGTGGTACACCTGTCCCTGCAAGACTCGTAATACCAGCGGCCATTAAAAAGCAGTGTTAGGACCTCTTAACTCTGCTTTTTAAGGCTAATGCAAGACTCGTAATCTAGCCGTCTGTGTGCTGTGAGTGGAATGGTTATGTGATAGATGCAGCTCCATTGATTGTAATGGAGAGTGACTTTCAACTGGATGTGATAAGGGATAGGTACTAATTATGAATTCTGCAATTTTTAAGTTTTAGCGTTGTGCTAATTTGTTTGTTTTCTTTTTTGCTTGAACGAATATTTATTTATTCTAGGCCTATGGCTGCCAACTAGGGATGGGCGAATGTTTCGCAACATTCGAAAAATGAAACAAATTTTAACACATTTGTTCGTTCTAATCAAATTTCGAATGTTAACATAACATTCTAACATTCGATTTNNCCTGCAAGACTCGTAATACCAGTGGCCGTTAAAAAGCAGTGTTAGGACCTCTTAACGCTGCTTTTTAAGGCTAACGCAAGACTCGTAATCTAGCCGTTTGTTTTTTACTTAGAAAAAATTGTTCTTTCCTTTTTCAAATAGAAGGGGAATAAGAAGCAAGACAGTTTTAGAAATGTTGAGTTGGAAGTACTGCAAAGACATGCAAGAGGAAATTGCAAAGAGACAGTTGGTAATTTGGTTGAGTAAAGACTGAGAGGTTATAGAAGGAGAAAATTTATTTGGGTATCATCAGCATATAAATGGTAATGAAAGATACATTTTCCAATGGAGGATGTATAGATTGAGTAAAAACAAGGGTCCAAAGGTAGAGCCTATGTTTTTTCTACTGAGAGAGGCAAATGATCAGAAGATGTGCTGTTAAAAAATGACTATACAAGATGTTTGAAAGACAGGAAGTGAACCAGGAAAGGACTGTGTCTTGGATGCCAAAATTATGTATAATTGTAAGAGGAGAGGATGGAAAACTGTGATGAATGCAGTGGATAGATCCAGAATAATAAATGTGGCGTAGTGGCCCTTTGCTTTAGCTGATAGCAGGCCATTTGTTACTTTAAAAAGAACAGTTTCTGCTCACTGTTTAGAGCGGAAATCAGATTGGAAGGGATCAAGTAAAGTGTTAGTTGAAGTGGTGGTGGGGTCAGGCAAGGTTTTTTAGGGTTGGTGTGATTAATGCATGCTTGAATATGGTTAAAAATATGCCAGTTATGAGAAACTGATTAGAGGGGTTAAGGAATCAGAGAGAGAGAGAAAAAGTTTGAAGGAATGGGGTCAAGTGGACAGTTTGTAAGATGAAAAGAATACAGGAATGTGAAGACCTTGTGCTCTATTACAGGAGATAATTAACAGAGAAGTAACATAGTGTAATTAATAGAAGAGATGGGTAGAAGAGCTAGCTTTGAGGGGTAGATTGGAGAGAGATGTTTTTTCTAATTGTATCAAATTTAAGTTTGAAGTGATCAGCAATAATCTAAGCTGTTGGTTTAGTAGTGAGTAGAGGTGCTGGTGGATGTAGAATGGAGTTAAAGGTTGATAACAGCCTTCTGGGGTTGGATGAATGACTTGACAGAAGAGATGAGAAATAGAGTTGTTTGACCAGGTTGAGGGCAAAGTTGTATGATCTGAGGATGAATTTATAATGGAGGAAATCCACTGATGTTCAGCAGTCAATGAACATCTTTGAAAATAGCGGGTGTGGTTGGTGTGCCATGGTTGTCGTTAAGGGAATGATACTTAGTGAACTGTGGAGGGTGCTGCTTTATCAGTTGTTGATCTTGGTGCAGCATTATATTGTGAGGCCACAAGGTTTGGGCAAGAGTGGGATAAAATGTTGGAGAGTAGAGAATTCAGTTCAGAAGAAAAGTCTAGAAGATCCAAGTAATTTATATCACTGTAATACAGAAGTATTTTGGGGGCTGATACAGATGCTGCAGTTAGATAACAGAGAATGTTAGTAGATTATGGTCAGAGAGAGGAAAAGTGAAGTTAGAAAAATAGCAAATGGCAGAGAGATTAATGAAGACCGGGTCAATCTGGTTAACCGTCAAAGTGGGTTGGAGAAGTGGTCCACTGGGACAGGCCAAGAGAGATGGTAAGATATAGAAATTTAGAGGTAGCAGGCATGTTAGGATTGTCTATTGTTATATTAAAATCCCCTAAGATGAGAAACCAAGCTTCAAAGTGGTCTAAAAATTGTGATCTTGAACCAGGAGGCTGATAGATAACATCAACATGGAGAGCTACAGGGAAGAAAAGACTGATAGCATGAACATGAGAAAGAAAGTAATGGAGGTGAAGGAATACAAAAGAAGGTGCGGTGTGGGTACGGAGGAATGCCTACCCCTTCATTGTCTAGATATATATCTGTATATATACCTATATATAATTATATATATATATATATATATATATATATATATATATTAAATATATATACAGTATCTCACAAAAGTGAGTACAACTCATCACATTTTTGTAAATATTTTATTATATCTTTCCATGCCACAACACTGAAGAAATTACACTTTGCTACAATGTAAAGTAGTGAGTGTACAGCCTGTATAACAGTGTAAATTTGCTGTCACCTCAAAATAACTCACACAGCCATTAATGTCTAAACCTTGGCAACAAAATGGAGTACAAGTGGAAATGTCCAAATTGGGCCCAAAGTGTCAATATTTTATGTGGCCACCATTATTTTCCAGCACTGCCTTAACCCTCTTGGGCATGGAGTTCACCAGCGCTTTACAGGTTGCCACTCCTCCATGACGACATAACAGAGCTGGTGGATGTTAGAAACCTTGCGCTCCCCCACATTCCGTTTGAGGATGCCCTAACAAACACATACCTCTCAAATCAAACAAATTGCGCCAAATAGTGATTGGAACACAACCCTGCATTCCACCCAACCCAAACCGGAGGTGCACAGAATATCCATTTCCGGTATCACTGGGCAATTAAATATTCATAATACATAACAAATTAATGCCTCCATCATTTTGCATGTATTGGGCATACACACACTACCTTATGTGAAAGCAAATAGTATATGTGGACGCATACTAACAAAAATACATCAATATCAAAAAACGGCAAACCGGAAGGTGTCATAATTCCACTTCCAGTTCTGCAGAAGGTGCAAATGATGTGCTATCAAATACAACATATCATGTAGGTACTTAACCATAGTGATAGACACTCATTAATGGTGCTACCATCATCTTATTGGTATATGATGTGATGACTAAAACAACCCTGCATATTAATGCAGATGTCAAAAAACTCACATTCATCCAGAAATAAAATACATTTCAAACATAGCTATTTCAGGGTATCAAGCTTAGCATATGTGTAATATTAAATAATCCTGTCTATTATGTGAGCCTGAGAAAATACACTGAATGAACAAGTGTGCAGCAAATTAAAAATAAAAAAATTAACTCATTAACATCATAAATGCAGCTTGTTGACATTTCATCCATATGTCTAGGAACCCCAATTCAGGATCCCATATAACATATTTTGCATACAATGTATCGCAATGTTAAGTATCAACTTTAAGTTGTGTGGCTAAGTATCCATTAAAGGATACAGAATAAAGAAAATAAAAATAAAAATGTACAGAGGGCACTGTATCTCCTCTATTGAAATAAATTCCTATGTTTAAAAGGCACATAGAATACATGAATTTCAACTGATGGAATATTCCATATATAATGACATAATGTTCCTTCAGAAACGTCCATTTGAAAGGGATAAAATAGGGCCACCCTCTTATATTCCCTTCTGTATGATGGCATACCTCCCGGATTTCAGCAATATTGGTATTGTCTGTTATGCGGGTGACATTATATCATAGATATTGTGGGCACTACCGAGTTCCCCACCAGCGGATTCCCTCCACCAGTTCAGGGTCCTCATAGGATAACCCTAGTGAACAGACAGCATCCCAAGATGCTCCCGGCACATTACTATCATATCACACCACACTACATATCCGCACCCCAGGTATGTGTCGGATCATATTAACCCCTAGAAATCTGGTACAGAGTTCAATCCTCCTAGGGAGATAGTCCCCAACCCATAAATTTACAGGCTTATCTAGAGAGTAGGAGTTTATCCCGGTCTCTTCCCCAGCTTCAGTACATGGTCAAGTAGAGTATATCTGATTGATGCCACTGAGTGTCTCTGCTCTGCACAGTGCCATGCCACTGGTTTATCCGATGAGCCCTTTAGCAATATCTGGCGTATAGCCAGCCTATGATTAGCCATTCACTCTCTCTCAGGTTACCCTTCATTTTACCCACATAAAACTTGGAGCATGGACACACCAGTAGATAGACCAAATGTGTGGTGGCACAAGTGATTGAGTGTCTGATAGTATACATTGTGTTAGTGTGGGGGTGATTTATTTGTTGATATAATACCATTACATTTCATGCAGCCCACACATCTGTAACTACCTTTGATGTTTATCTTTTGCTTCTTCTGATAGCACTGTTTGGGGTCTGTATGTACCAACAAGTCACAGAGATTAGTGCTTCACCTAAACCCCACCCGACTGTGTTGTGTGTTTTTATGGATGGTTCTGACCATTTGTGACTTGATTATATCCTTAAACAATGGAAACTTGAAACAGTTAATAATGATTACTCTCAGGGAAGGGTTTATAGGAGGTTAAATAACACTCAGGAAGGTATTCCCAGAAGGAGACAATGCACTAGATGGGTCAGATTTGACACAGTGGACACTACTGGAGTTGATTCATCAGATGCTGATAGGGATAGTGACCACCATACTGTACTGACTGCATCCACACCTAGTACCCCCCTGAAAATGTAAACACAGATGTACAGAGGAAAACATGGATAGGGACATTTTTAGGGGTTATGGCCAGATCAAGAGGGAGCAGCACTATAGACCCCACATCAGGAGGGTGGGGTACACATTACAGACCCCCACGCAGGGGCCGATAGAGGATTATTGTGATTAATCTCCATTCACATTCACTTACCATATCTGAGACAAAACAGGTCTCTCTTTTGTCCCTAATAACAACTTATCTGAATTAGATTTAAAATTTTATGTACATAGGATTCATAGAAATCTAAAAATTATGGAATTCTTTCAAGAACATGTCACTAGATTGGATGATACACAATGGGAATTTAGTAGTTTTAAGAAGCCCAGTACATTTGAGCCAGGCAACTGTAGTCCCAGTATAAAAACATTTACCAGACTTGTGATACAGGATCTGGAGAGATACATGACAATAAATGGAAAAATAATTTGTCCAGTGAGGAACGCACTGCCATTAAGTCCTTGCAGTCCGACACATCCCTAGTGATCAGGCCCGCCGATAAATCGGGGCAATAGTCCTCATGGATTATAAGGATTATAGGGAGGACATACTGCAACAATTTATGGATGGCACTACTAAAAAACTTCTAGCGGGCCCCACAGGTACATTTAAAAAGAAATTGGACACTCTGTTGGACTTTGGATTTGAACAGGGTTGTATACATGACCAGAACCGTCATTTTTGCATTAAACAATTTCCCAGAATTCCAATAATATTGTCTAAGTGGTTCAATAATTGACACAACCTGTGGTCCAATACATTGACTTTTTACTCCAGCCAATTGTCAAGCAGATCTGTTCATTCATTTTGGACAGCAATCAGCTTATTAGAATTTTGAAGAATGTCCAGATTGAAGAGGGAGATTTATTGGTGACCTTGGACGTCAACAGTCTTTACACCATTATTCTGCATGATGTGGGATTGTTGGCTGTCAAGAAACATTTACTCCAGGATACCCAGTACAGTGGTCCACATGTTGAGTTTGTGTTGGCAGTTACAGATTTTTGTCTGAATCAAAACTATTTTCGGTTTGAGGAGGACTTTTATGTACAGTCCGCTGGCATGGCAATGGGGTCAAATATGGCCCCATCATATGCCAATATTGTTATGTCAGACTTTAAGAATAGTTTTGTGTGGACCGGGGAGGTGTCATCTATCGTCTTTTACAGGGATACATAGACAACATCTTCCTGATCTGGCGGGGTGGTTTGGACTCTTTACACACATGGTTCAATGCCCTTCACAACACTGACGCTACTGTATATTTCAAAATTACATCTGACAGTGAAAGTATTAGTTTTCTTGATTTACAAATATTCAAAGATGGCCTTAATTTAGGGACCACTCTCTACAAGAAACCCACTGATTGTATTTCGATCCTTAGAGCTGACAGTTGTCACCCACCTACATTGTTTAAGGGTATAATCAAGTCACAAATGGTCAGAACCATTCGTAACAACACAAAACACAGTCGGGGGTCTCCCAGTTGGAGGAAACTAGGAGTAAGTTTCTCCAAAGAGGATACAAACCTAAAATGGTTGGACCCATTCTTGATATAGTACAACTATCCACTCAAGATGAGCTGATTAATAAATGCAAAGAGAACCAAGAACACAATAGGATGATCATAGTTACCATGTTTACCCCTGGTACCATTAACACAGGTAAAATCCTAAGAAGACTTGGCCGATCCTCTCATCAGATCCTAAGCTTTGCTTTAGTCAAGAGCTAACTCCGATGGTGGGGTTTAGGAGAAGCACTAATCTATGTGACCTGTTAGTATGTATGGACCCCAAACAGTGCTATCAGAAGAAGCAAAAGATAAACATCAAAGGTAGTTACAGATGTGTGGGCTGTATGACATGTAAGGGTCTTATTTCAACAAAGAAATTCCATCACCTCCACACCAACACAATGTATACTATCAGACACTCAATCACTTTTACCACCACACATGTTATCTATCTACTGGTGTGTCCATGCTCCAACTTTTATGTGGGTAAAATGAAGGGTACCCTGAGAGAGCGAATGGCTAATCATAGGCTGGCTATACGCCAGGCATTGCTCAAGAGCTCATCGGATCAGCCAGTTGCACGGCACTGTGCAGAGCAGAGACACTCAGTGGTATCAATCAGATATACTCTGATTGACCATGTACCAAAGCCAAACCTTGGAGGAGACCGGGATAAACTCCTACTCTCTAGAGAAGACTAATAGATTTACAGGTTGGGGACTATCTACCCAGGAGGATTGAACTCTGTACCAGATTTCAAGGGGTTAATATGATCTGACACATACCTTGGGTGCGGATTTGTAGTGTGGTGCGATATGATAGTAGTGTGCTGGCAGCATCTCGGATGCTGTCTGTTCACTAGGGTTATTATATGAGGACCCTGATCCAGTGGAGGGTATCCGCTTGTGGGGAACTCAGTAGTGCCCACAATATCTACGATATAATGTCACCGGCATAACAGATGATACCAATATTGCTGAAATCTGGGAGGTATGCCATCATATACATAAGGGGATATAAGAGGGTGGCCCTATTTTCTCCCTCTCAAATGTATGTTTCTGAAGGAACATTATATCATTATATATGGAATACTCCATCAGTTAAATTTCTTGTATTCTAAGTGCCTTTTAAACATAGGAATTTCTTTCAATAGAGGAGATAAAGTGCTTTCTGTACATTTTTATTTTTATTTTCTTTATTCTGTATCCTTTAATGGATACTTAGCCACAAAACTTAAAGTTGATACTTAACATTGCGATACATTGTATGCAAAATATGTTATGGGGATCCTGAATTGGGGTTCCTAGACATATGGATAAAATGTCAACAAGCTGCATTTATGATGTTAATGTGTTCATTTTTTTATTTTTAATTTGCTTCACACTTGTTAATTTAGTGTATTTTCACAGGCTCACATAATAGACAGGATTGTTTAATTTTACACACATGCTAAGCCTGATACCCTGAAAAAGCTATGTTTGAAATGTATTTTATTTCTTGATGAATGTGAGTTTTTTTACAGTTGTTTTAGTCATCACATCATATACCAATAAGATGGTGGTAGCACATTTAATAAGTGTCTATCACTATGGTTAAGTACCTACATGATATGTTGTATTTGATAGCACATAATTTGCACCTTCGGCAGAACTGGAAGTGGAATTATGACAATTTCCGGTTTGCCGTTTTTTGATATCGATGTATTTTAATAGTACCATAATGACATTAGAAAAGGTGACAAATTTGCTGGTAATGCAAACATGTGCCAGAAAAAGTTAACAACAATATTAAACTTTTCTACAAACTGTCATGAAAACCAACAGTTGTACATTTAGCTCTAGGCTACAGTACTAGTTTTATCTTAATCATGAGAAACTGACCACTGTAGCTTGAAAATGCTGTGTGAAGGAAAGATCACAAGGTTAATGCTTCTCTCAAAATCATTAAGTATAATTTTGCTGTCTCAAACTCTAACTGACAGCACTGTGTTATAAACAATAGCAGAAAGCTGGTGATAAGTTTCTAGACAGACAGAAAACAGTCTGACATTTATTTTCAATTTACAGAATATATTTTTTCTGATATGACTGGAATAATTATGTTTGTATTTATATAAACATGTACATTGCATTGCCCTTTTTAGTAAGAAAAAAGCAAAAGGATTATTGTTTCACAAAAAATGTGATTATTTTCTTTACAGGAAAACAAATGTAATAACTTCATTATCTTGTGAATGTGCCTACAAAAAAGTAAAACAAGTCTAACAATTAAGCATGATGTGCATTGTCTTTGATCTTACTGATTACAATTGGGCATTCTTCCCATTGCATACATGCTTTCATCCTTTATCCTTTTATCCCTTAAGTCATTCGAAGTTTGGTGATCCAAAACTCTAGAAGTTTATGTTATTTTATTTGTAACAAATGTTAAATAAGTATATAAAGAAATGTATTTAGCATCCATTTTATTTTTTTTAGAAAGGCTGTTTACTATATATGCATTCCTATGATTATTTATGACATTATAAACAATATTATTAACTAAAATGATGAGCTTCTTAAATAAAAGTAAAGCACATAGTATTCCTTAAAGGAACAATAAAGTTATTAATTCATATATCAGTATCACCTATTAGCACTATTATATAACTGTTTTTAAGAATATCCAAAAAAGGAACTTTTAACTATAGTTTCTATTATATTGGTATTTATTACATAGAAACCATTGTTACTACGAATTAACCATAAAGAGGCTGTCTACTTGATTTTTGTATTATAGTTTACAAACACCTAGATTACGAGTTTTGAGCTATACCGGTTGCGTAAATAACGCAATAAAATGAGCGGTACCACACTTTACATAGCGCTGCCATTACGAGTTACTGAAAAACCTCCTTTTGCTGTGCGTTATGGTGCATTAAGCTCCATTCCGCACAAAAGCCAAGGGCTGAGTTTACCTGCTCGTGCACGCTTTCCCCCATAGACATCAATGGGGAGAAAGTGTTAGAAAAAAACTAACATCTGCTATCGTGGAATGGCAAACCGCCGTAACGCAACCCCATTGATGTCTATGGGGAAAAGAAAGT
>CAJPDP010769435.1:0-10110 GCA_905336975.1 Bombina variegata variegata
AGGAGCTGGTGACTCAAAAAGTTTAAATATATAAAGACTGTGCACATTTAGTTAATGGAAGTAAATTGGAAAGTTGTTTAAAATTGCCTGCTCTATCTGAATCATGAAAGTTTAATTTTGATTGAGTGTCCCTTTAATTCACAATTATACCAGCAAGGAATGAGCCAAACAAATTACTGACCCTTAGCCAATCACATGATTTTAAACCCTTTAAAAAGCCTATTAGTAATAAGGGTAGCTAGAGAGCTATGAGTACGGCTAGGAAGCCGAAATGTGTGAGCTGTTCTATTAACTAAGGGCATGTTTGTCTTTTACTACATGTTATGTTCCTGTTTTAACGAATGGAAATAAAGCTTATACTGTTTTACTTTGAATCCCAACTTTTTCATATTTACACATTGGGCCGTTTTTGGAGCAAGCAGTATTCACCCCGGCAGGTAATTTCAAGCTTGGCTGAGTAAGGCACTGACTTTGAAACAAAGTATTGAAGAGACTACGGAGAATGGAAGTTTCTTACCCCCCGCAAGTCGGCACAGCACGATGACGTCATGCTCCTGAGCCGAAGCATGTGAGAGTTCCTTGGCATCCGGATCGAGCGGCTTGTGAGAGCGTTGTGGCTCCAAGCGTAGTTTCTGGACTGATAGTTGCCCAGGAGAGGGGTCTCCCTAACGGCAGCTCCACACCAGGCAAGCTCATCATAGAGCCGTGAAGAGGGAGGTAAGTACTACATTTGAGTCACACACTGCCTAGAAACACTTGCCAACAGCATTGCTTATGCAGAAGGGTTTTGTCCCTACCATTGGGGACTGTTTATTTGCTTAGTAACAAAGCACCCTTGTCCTCAGAAAATATCCTGTCATATCAAAATGATATGTAAGAATATATATGCACATATATGACTTATTTACAATAATTAAAAAAATGTCTGGTTGATTTTAAATACAAACACAGTTCCATACAAGGATTATGACAAATTAAATATGTACATGGTTATATTAAGCCTCTAAGACATTGCAATAGGGTGGCATATTATGTAAAGAAGACGTTTGCACAGTGTCTACATTACCCATGACTGGGCCAGAGAGCAAGGAGAAGTAAGACACGTGGCTTACACAGATACATATATACATAGTGGTTTACCCAGCAGCCACTCAAGAGTGAATAGTCTTACTCAAACTCACAAAGAGGTGAAAGAGATGGTGCAAGTATATTCATTACACACATAGAATAACCACAAAAAAACATATACACATAGTTTGAGTGAAAAGTTTATGGTTTCTATAAATTCCATATTTTTTTTGGAGTTTATTGACTGCTACATTGGGCGACTGTGCATAGAACTCCATAAAAATTAATAGTGTCAAACCTAATGAGTGAAGGGAAAGGAAATAACCTCTGGCCGCCCAGCTTCAGAGTCTTTATGAAATGGCCCAGAAGCTTTGAAGTGTAGACTAGGCTGTTCCACTGAGAAGCACATCAGAAGACTGAAAAATGCCAGCGGGCAGAAAAATGACACAGGCAAACTTCCTTGCCAGCCCAGATACAGATTCATAATTGTGAGGTATTACATCCAAGGCATACAAAGCATAGAGGCTTGAACAAGTCACCCTATATTTATCTACTATTTCCTCCCCAGTTAGCCTCCAATCAGAACCCTTTATCACAGTATTTAGGGAACTCTGGTTCTTCTGGGCCTTTCATTTGTTCTACTCCAGAAGGGAGTTACCTTATGTGACTATCCATTTCTTTCACACCTACATTCATAGGACCTGGCCGTCCCACAAGCTATTCCTTTTTTTTTTTTCACAGCAGTTTGGCCACTGTCAAAAGCTAGCCTTTTTGTCAAAATCCCAATGTGAGGGTCCACTACTCTTACTCCACTAACTCTCTCACATACAGTCCTTGAAAGAGGCTGGGCCACTCAACCTCAGTCTATCACAGGCACTACAGTTTAATTTGTAGTACCCCTTATACCTCTCTCACAAGCTGTGGCCTTCTCATACACTCCATCTTTACAATCTGATCATACAGAGCAAAATCCATTTTACAATTGACTGATTTGACCATTTGACCATGTGTTTCATGATTTTCTTAGGGCAAGATTACAAGTCACGTGGCAAATCAATTGCGAAAACACCACGCGCATTATGTTTTTTTCGCATTTGGGGTTGCACAGCTATTACAAGTTGAGAAATAACTTATTTTGCACGCGTGTTAAGCTGAGTAATGTAAACTGCAAAATCGTGTGTGCATTCACGTATTCCCCATAGAAGTCAATGTAAAAAAACTAAAAAAAACTAATATTTTACGCAAAGCCCATGGCGTATTCTCATTGAAAAGTGTACATGAAAATGTTAATATTTCATATTGCGAAAATGTTCTTGCAACGAAATATGTTCTATTTATTTCTAAATAAATATTTATTTATATATGTGATGATTTTTTGACTGATATATCTATTTATTGTGAGATATGTATATGAATATATATATATATATGTCTAGATATCTCGAGATCTACAGTATATGCGAAAATCTCTTTGATAATACATTTGAGATATTGTTGAATGTGCATAAGATTGTAATGTAAAATCTTTAATTATCTTCCTAGTTAAACATATCTCGAAACATGTATGTGTATGTATGTCAATGTAAAATCCCTGTGTCAGCTTTTTTTTTCTAACACCCAAGATCTCGTATCTTTGAGCCCTTATAAGTTTTGTGTGCAATATTTTTTTAAAATAATTTTTATTAGACAGTGTTAATATTAGTGTAACTGTACTTCGTAATGTATTTTTGAAGTGTTTTGTTAAACTTTCATGTTGCGCAAAACTGTTAACTACAGCGCTTCAAGTGCGGAAAGGATTGTTGTGTATAAGGCGAATGCGCCCGTGCAATCACGATATTTCAATGGAAATTGATTGTGAAAAGACCATATCGCACACGGAAAACTCATATAGCACAATTTGTAATCTTGCCCTTAGTGTCCTATGTTTGAGATAGCTAACAGGCGTCACCGCGTCACCCATTAGATATATAAACAAAAAGTTTAAGTACACAGTTAATAGCAATTAAAATATTATTTTATTGATACATAGTTGCAGGTTATTAAATGCATTTGTTGTTCATGCATGTTTGTTATGTGCAAATTATATTTTAATGTGTTTTTATAGTCTGTTGACAAGCAGAAAGTTTTGGAATTTAATTTAATTGGTAGAGCATGAGTGAAAATGTCATCATAATCATATGGAAAACACATGCTAAGTCATTTCCTTTTTTTTTAAGAAAGCTTAAAGTGATTGTAAAGTTTAGACTTTTAGTACACAGTATATAAAACTGTTTCTAAAAACAGTGGCACTTTAATCCATTAAAATATTTAAACACGTTTCCTTTGTAAAATATTTACTATTTAGAGATGGTAAACATTGTGCCGCTCCAACGCCCGCATCTCATCCATAATTTAGCTGAGCAATGATAAGAAATAGTTTTATATACTGTGTATTAAAAGTCTAAACTTTACAATCATTTAAAAAACAGCACATTTATTTTTTTAGAAAAATGTGCAAATCTTTGAGGGGATTCATATTAAGCATTCATAAGAACTTTTACTTGTTAAAGGGACATGAAGCCCAATATTTTTATTTCATGATTCAGATAGAGCATACAATTTTAATCAGATTTCCAATTTACTTTATTCTCTTGGTATCCTTTGTGAAAAAGCATACCTAGGTAGGCTCAGGAACTGGTAGCTAGCTGCGGAATGGTGCCTGCACATATATGCATCTTGGCATCAGAAATATATTTGCTTTACAGTAGTAGACAAGAAATTCATGAAACAGTTACTGGATATGTGGTAGTTTGAGAAAGAATTGGCTAGATTGTGTGGTTTTGAAAATATGTAATGATGAATCAAAGAGTCATTTGTAATAGGGATAAATAATGAAACAATCAAAAAGACTTCTTAAAGAAGAGGCTCTTACTTTAAAATGAGCAATAAAAGTAGTGTTAGTTATCAAGCAAGCAAATAAAGTTTTTGTCTTTTTTAGGCAAAGAAATGCACTTCATAAAATAAAACATAGCAAGAAGATATGTTATATTGATGATAAAAAAGACAAAATAATTGTAATAAACTGATTCAGTGCTGCAGATATGGAACAGGAAATCATAAAGCAGGGAATTACTTGAACCAATAGGACAAACATGGGTAAGAGTAAAACAAAACACAATATTGTTTTTTATACATTCTAAAAAAAGGGAGGACCACAGGGGTGTAACTACTAGGGTCACTGGGGTTGTCATCCTTTTAGGGGGCCTGCAGCCACTGCTCCCTCTAAGCTTTGTGCAGCTTGTGAAGGTCATGGGTCAGGTCACATTCCAGCTATTACAGCTTTTCTGTGTGCTTTTATCTTTTTTACAATGAAAAATGTTAGTGTGTGATTGTGTCTATATGTATATATATGTGTGTGTGTATATATGTGCATGTTTGTGTGTGTCTGCATGTGTTTATATATGTGCATGTGTTTTTGTGTATGTGTATACTGTATGTTTCTGTGTGTGTATAATTGTATATATATATATGTGTGTGTGTGTTGCAGGTAAAGTAAGAAATTGGGTAATCCTAGCATTACCCGGGTAAACCTGACATTACCCAGGCGGCTTTGGGGAAATCCCGATGTAATATGATATATATATTCTCAGATTGCATTGAGTCACTGCATCAAACATATATATGATTCACTGTAATCAACACATCTTCACTATATTTTATGATTATTTTTTTGTGAAGTGGAAGCATCTGGGAGCAACAACAGCACAACCACAAAGTGGTAGAACATGCAAACTCACAAAGTGGGACCACCAAGTGCATGACCGTGTAGTAGTGTTATTATCTGTTGCATCACTCACTACAGAGTTTAAAACTGCCTCTGAACGCAACGTCAGCGTAATAACTGTGTGTCGGGAGCTTCATGAAATGGATTTCCATGGCCGAGCAGCTGTATAGAAGCCTTACATCATTATGTGCAATGGACTCTGGAGCACGCTTCAATATCTGGCAGTCTGATAGAAGAATATGGTTTTGGCGGACGTGAGAACACTACCTACCAGAATGCATAGTGCCCACTGTAAAGTTTGGTTGACGAAGGATAATGGTCTGGGCTATTGTTTAGGGTTTGAGCTAGGCTCCTTAGGTTCTCATGAATTGTTATCTTAATGTTACAGGATACAAAGACATTTAAAACAATTGGGGGCTTCCAACTGTGAGCAATAGAGGGATTGGGATATGAATTAGTAGCCCAAGAGAGATTATTCTCCTGAAAATATCAGCACTGATGCCAAGGTTGACATCATAATTCATGTTCACACCTAGATTGGTCCAGGCTATGAATTCTATGTAATAGGGGAGACCTAGCCTGCGCATACCCAAATTAGTGTCAGTGACTCAAAGTTAATTAACCCTTAGAAAATATCAGTGAAGGTGACAAGTCTGGTTCTACACTGAGGTCTTATTGCTCAAAAGGACATAAGGAAACGATTTAGGTTAGGAAATTCAGATACAGACACGACTAGGAAAAGGCTTGCAATATACAAAACACAATAAAACCTCATATGGCAGAACAGAGCAATCAATTCTATACCATGGCTACATTGGTCGCCGCCATATCCCTTATGTGCTTGGATAACCCATCACAGTATAGGATGAGGGTTTCTGTATACTAACTAGCCGATTAAAACTCTGTTGACATTATTGACACTCTAGTTGACCACCCGTGATGAATCGGGTGAACACACAAGAAAGAATACATAAGTATCCTTTCAAGTTGTTTGTGAGGAACAATGCATAGGCTGGCGTAGTTGGATTTTAATATTATAGAGGTAAAGGGGCATTTACCGACCCGTTAAAACAGAGCCTGGTGCACTGCAAGAGAGGGAGGCGCTTTACAGTGAAGTATATTGCCTAGCACAGCCTCATCATCTACAGACCGGAGCTCCTAACCTAGACTCCGCCTCTTTATAGTTTGTGATTATGAGTAATCGCAAAATGGCCGCCGAGATGAATCTATGATCAGCTTCAGCTTTATACGTACCAGCCGCCTCCTCCCCTACATCCTCATTGCCCTCTCCTCCGGCCTGGCAGCTGCGGGTACAGTGCATCCTGCACAGTGCGACTGGGGCATCGCAAAGACCAAGGTGAAGGTAAAGCCCGAACATATAAAGGCACTACTGCACGGGCGAGAATGCTGCTATTGTCCCCAGACAATGGAGAACAGCTGATCGCAGGGAAGGGGGCTTGTGCCGTATAGCCTACTAGCCATAGAGAATACTTCTTGCACGTCAACCCATGCAGTGTTAATATAAATAAAAAACCTTTACTCTGCTATATCAAATTTAATATCTTATTGGGGGCGAGGTAGTGTTTTTATTATGTGCTGACATAAACATTGTTCTTGACTTGTTTGTACAATAAATGGTCTTTATATGAAGCCTAGATTTGGAAACGGTTTGTGTGTAGATGTTTATTGGTGAACTGTAGGGTGGACTATAGGTGTGCTGTGGATTTGTTTATGAATTGCAATCGTTCTCACGATTTAAACATTTGTAAAATGCTTTGTACAATGATTTGATCTTAAAGCTGTAGTACACAGTGTAGATTTATTGGTCCATTAGAGGGATCTGGTCAGCACATCTGGAGATGTGACGTAAGCAATGCATATTGAGGTGGAAGGAAGAGATGGTGTGCTAAGGTTCGACAAATCACTAACTTGGAAGTCATGGCTCCAAGAATTTTACTCTAAAGCTTCTAACTTTAGAGTTTAGACTATGCAGCATATTCATGTTTACAAACACCATTGCTTGATACTTTAGTGTTTCTTGCTTGCTACTAGCAAAAATAACAAAATCTTGTTTGCACATAAAGTGTAATGCTGCCCATGTGTTATTTTATTGTTGCATTTGTCTGAAAGGTCTCAAAAAGTTTAAATTTACATTTTACTGTAGACTGATTTTGCAGAGTCCTTGGCAATTGATTTTGATGTCAACCAATAAGTATATACTGTAAGCTTCACTTGTGATCTTGGCAAATTCTCAATCTATTAAAAAAAAAACAACTTAATGATCCTGTGGATGGACATTGCACGAAACAAAACAAATTGTTTTATTGTGATGAACAAGTCGTCCAAAATAACTTTTATTTACTCTGCTAATATCTAATTATATATATATATATATATATATATATATATATATATATATATATATATAAATGTGTATATAAATATATAAATATTTTTTCCACTGACCTGTATGCCATACATTTCATGTAGGGGATTGCTCATCATATGGTCAAAACATTAGGTTCAGTATGTAATGTTTAAATTTGAAGTCACTTCTGAGTTCTGAATGAATATCTATTTGAAACTATGATGTTAAGGCATTTTAAACATGTTCTGTTTAATTTGTTGGCACCTGTGTCATTATATGCATCTGTACAGGGTTTGATTTTGACTGACTCCTCTAAAATTGGGGAATTTTAGTAAAAATGTACCACTAATTACAGTAGAATTGAATAATTGATTAATACACAATAAAAAGACAATAGAATACAATAGAACCTTGAATTTAAAATGAGCAGTAGAATATTTTCTATCAAATTTCAAAGTTAAAGTGATTGTAAACTTTAACAAATTAAAGCCCAGTATCAAATAATACTCTTAAAAACAGGGGCACTTTAATTCATTAAAGTTTGCAATGATGCTTATTTTTTAAAATACTTACCTATGCTTTATGGTAAACATAATGTGGGTCCTCTGCCGGCATCTCATGTCGTCATTAGCATATTTATGATGAATCCGGCTTCCTCCAATCATTGTGTTGCCCCACAAGCAAGACGCCAAAGGGGGCACACAATGATTGGAGGATGCCGGATTCTTCATCAATCTGCTAAAGAAAGCAGCAGATGCGGTGGAGGATCAGCGTTATGTTTACCATAACGCAAAGGTAAGTATTTTAAAAAATAAGAATCATTGTATACTTTAATGAATTAAAATGCCTCTCTTTTTAAGAGTATTATTTGAAGCTGGGCTTCAATTCGTTAAAGTTTACAATCACTTTAACTTTGAAATTTTATAGAAAATATTTTACTGCTCATTTTAAAGTCAAGGTTCTATTGTGTCACGTGACAACTCTTAGACTTAGCCAATCACAAAATTCCTATGTATAGACTGTTTACTTCTGCACATGCTCAGTAGGAACTGGAGCCTCAGAAAGTATGCATATAAATAGAATGTGCACGTTTTTATTATAATGATTGTATATTGGAAAGTTTTCTTAAACTGCATGATTTATCTGAATCATGAATTTTTTTTTTTTACTTTGGTGGCCTATTAGTGCATTTTAGTTTTGAATAGAATCATTTTTCAAAACACTTTTTTTTTTCCAGTGATTGGTTTGTGTATCTGCATTTAGATATCACATATGCACAGAGAGCTGTCGTTAAAGCTTATTGTGCTTACGCCAGCTCTCCGATTAAGCATGGTAATGTAGTGCAGTTGCAAAGGTATAGGGATTCACACAAGTTAAATCACTAGTCATTAAGACCGATTTAAATCATGGTTATCATTTTTAGAATAATAACTTTTCAGATAATTTTTCTGGTTATATCAGACCATTACTGATTTGGTTATATAGCATTAGATATGCATAGATAGATAATTGAAATTAATCAAATTATTGGAATTTGAACTATCTCCAGTTTAATAGGTCAATCATTCAATTTGATCAACTTTATTGGAATTACCATAATAATAACAATTTTAATAGTTTTATTTAACTAAACAAAAATAAACATTACCTTAACGACCAACGTCGTACCCTGCACAACGTTGGTCGTTATGCCCTTAAGGACCAGCGACGTATCCTGTACACTGCTGCAGTCCTGGGCTTCTCTCTGCCAAGTGGGGCACTGCAGAAATAGATGTGCAGAGTTGTCGATGCAGAGAGGGCCACTCTGTGTCCCTCTCTGCATCGGCCAGCTGTAGTGCCGATCGTTGAATGTTTGGGAGCAATTGCAGGGTAGTGGGTGGGCGGCCCATCACTGATGAACTTCCATCCAGCTGTGTGGAAACACTCGCCGGTGCGTGCAGGAGCGCACGCGGTGGGTGGGGGGCGTGTGCGCGAGTGTGCATGCCCGCAATCTGCCTATAGGTGCATAAAAATGTAATGGCTGAGGCTTTATTAGTTTGAGATTTCTGACGTTGCCCATTATTAAACCCAGAGTATCCTTGCCAATGTTAAATGCACTCAGTTGCTTCTCCAGTTAACATATTCTAGTTAGATTATTTCCATATTAGTTTGGGTTCTCCTTGTTGTTTACATTTCTAAGCATATTTTTATGCCCATGAAAAAGCTTCTTTCTTATATAATAGAATTATGTCTGGAATGACCACCACACATATATATGTACTGAAGATGTTTCAAAGTAACCAACAATAAATATAACAGGAAATATTTAGCAAAAAAAAGGAAATGCATATGACTGCTGAAACAAAAAGCAGTTATAAATGTGAAGATATGACTAGAGGCATAGGTTAATAGTGACATATTCATTTGCAATAACAAATTTGCCTGGGTTTATACTCTCAGTGGAAATTTAAAAAATGAACCCCCAATAATTTTATTGAAATCTGCCTTTGTAGAAACCCAAATTGTCTTTATTGAAAAGCATACCTAGGTAAAAAAACAGAAGCTGCTGATTGGTGGCTGCAAATATATGCCTCATGTTATGGGCTCACCCATGTGCATTGCTGTTTCTTCAACAAAGGATACCAAGATAATGAAGACAATTAGATAATAGAAGTAAATTGGAAAGTTGTTTAAAATTGTATGCTTTATAATAATCTTTAAAAAAAAATTGGGTTTTATGCCCCTTTAACTCTGCACCTATAGTAATGTTTCTATTACAGTGTTATGCCGGCTCACTGGGATGAACTTTTTTTACAATTCCAATGAACATCCAATCAGCATGTGTGTCATATGACACTCATGAAGTCCAGCCCTTTGAAAACCCTTAGGAAGCCTATGTAGAGACTGGGTGAGACTGCTCTCTATGTCATAG
>CAJPDP010769521.1:0-10841 GCA_905336975.1 Bombina variegata variegata
CATTTTTAAACAACTTTCCAATATACTTTATCTAATTTGCTTCATTCCCTTGGTTAAAAAACATATCTAGATAGGCTCAGAAGCTGGGAGCTAGCTGCTGATTGGTGTCTGCACATATATGCCTCTTGTGATTTCTTACCAATGTGTTCAGCTAGCTCCCAGTAGTGTATTGCTGCTCCTTCAAGAAAGGATACCAAGAGAATAAAGCAACATTGATAATAGAAGTAATTTAGAAACATGTTTACAATTGTATGCTTTATCGAAATCATCAAAGAAACATTCTGAGTTTCATGCCCCTTTAAGCCGTGACAGGCTATGTGAGGTCATAGTGCTCTGAAACTCAAAAACTGTCTTTGCTGATCTATAAAATGGCTTTTGGAGCTCACCTAGGGAGTTGTACAAGAGAACTGGGATCCTCAGCGGTAACATCAATCACCAATAGTATATTTGCATTGGCTGTATTTCTTCTTATGCAGCCAATATGACCTAGCAGCCATCAACTTGTATGTCCTTGAATGGGTTAATTGGGTGAGGTATAAATTAGCCCACTCCAGTTCTCATTAGAGATTTTGCATATGATTTTGAAAATGCTATTCGCCTACTTTTGTTTGAGAAATGTGGGTGATTTGTGACCTTGTAGCAACACATTACATGAATAGTAAACACTTTAAGATTGTAAAATGAATGCTTAAATGACAGTTTACTTGAAAATAGTTTTTCTTTAAAAGATAGATAATCCCTTTATTACCCATTGCCCAGTTTTGTATAACTAACACTGTTATATTAATATACTTTTTACCTCTGTGATTATCATGTATCTAAGCCTCTGCAGACTTCTCCCTTATCTCAGTATTATTTACAGACTTGAGTTCTGGTTACTGTATAACTCCACAGGAGTGACACACATGAACTAGCACTGTCTGGCTTTGAAAAGCTAATAAAATGCACTGAGATAAGAGGCAGTCTGCAGGGGCTTAGAAAGAGATTTAGAGGATATAAAGTATATTAATATAACAATGTTGGCTATGCAAAGGTGGGGAATTGGTACTAAAAATGGTACTAAAAATGTTATCTATCTTTTTAAACAATAAAAAAATCAAGTTTTCTGTCCCTTTAATT
The DNA here is from genome assembly GCA_905336975.1 of Bombina variegata variegata. Taxonomy (NCBI): domain Eukaryota; kingdom Metazoa; phylum Chordata; class Amphibia; order Anura; family Bombinatoridae; genus Bombina; species Bombina variegata. Next base: position 1,120 of record CAJPDP010769521.1, read on the forward strand.
GTGCATAGTAAAAAAACTTAGTAGTATACTTTTTATATTTTTCTGTCCCACCCATAATTTACGTAAATATTGTGTATTTTCCAGTCCTAAAAACAGAACGAGCATTTGGCAGGCTTCACAAGTCCAACCTTGACACATATCTCCTCCTAATTTGCTGTCCATTATCTTATCTCTTCTGATGGCACAAGCAATGGAGATTTTGTTAACACAATGACAGCAGCAAGCATTGTCTGTCCAGTAGTAGGCGGAGTTGGTCATGAAAACAATTGTGACAAATAAGGTGTTAATGTATTAAAACATGTTCACATTTGTCTTGTATGCTTATTCATTGCAATACTGCAGAAACATTTTGTATTAAAAATTGTTTTATGTCTCTTTATGTCAATCTGGTTTTAAAAGCTGCATATGCACATGCTAATAAATCTTTAAGGGATATGAAACCCACATTTTTTTCTTTCATGATTCAGATAGCGCCTGCACTTTTAAACATTTTTCCAATTTATTTATATTATCAAATTAGTTTTGTTTACTTATTATCCTTCATGAAAAGGATACCTAGGTATGCTAAGGAGCTGTTGATTTGTGGCTGCACATATATGCCTTTTGATATATCCCTCTCGTTATTGGCTCACCAATGCTTTTAGCTAGTTCCCAGTAGTACGTTGCTGCTTCCTCAACAAAAAATACCAAGAGAATGAAGCAAATTAGAAAATAGAAATAAATTGGAAAGTTGTTTAAAACTGTATTCTCTATCTGAATCACAAAAGAAAACAATTGTGTTTCATCTAACTTTAATTTGCTTTTTTTCGTTGTACTGCACAGGTGCAAACAACATTGGAATATAAATTCTTTGAATTTTTTTTTTTTTCTCCTTATTTTTCTTTTATTATTTTTTATTGAGAATTTCAAAAATGAACAATAGAGAATCAAACAACAACATGCAGTTTTACAATGTAAAAGAATTATAATACATCAGAGACATCTTAGTTCCTATTAGAACAATGAGTGAAATATAAAATGCCAAATGTCTGACGATATGATATATATCATTGCATGAGATTGCTATAAATTAACAAGAGTGCTACATGGAAAGATCTAAGAAGGAAAGTAGGAAAGAGAGAAAGATAAGGGAGGGGGAAAGGAAGAGGGGGAGGAAAAAAAAAAAAAAAAGGGGGAACGTGCACAATGGGAAGGTATAGGGTGGGGGAGGGAGCAGGGAAAGGGATAATTAACGAGGGAACTGATGGATTACCTTCGATTCTGGTGCCCCTATGACCCAATGCGGAATGGGCTGTCTAAATGAAGTGTTTATGCAGTTGTAGAGTTATGTGCATAACATGTGATTTATATGGTCTCAGTCTGCTGGTATAGCCCCTGTTAAGGTCCGGGTGTCCGGCGTTTTTGCCTGTTTGTGTTTATCCCATATCTCCAACATGAGAGAATATGTTTCTAGTTTGTCAGATTTCATAAAATGGTATTTCTCTAGTGTGAGGAGGTCGTCCATCTGGGCGTACCAGTCATGTATTGTCGGGGGTGCCGGTGATTTCCACCGGATAGGGACAATTTTTTTCGCTCCATTTATCATCATCAACAGGAGTGATCTTAGAACTTTGTTTTAAATCTTTGGTATGCCCAAGAAGAGCAGGGTGTACATTTGGGGGGTTAGATCGATTTCTACTATGCTTGACATTGCGGTAAAAATTGCCTCCCAATAAGCTGTAATGACTGGGCAGGCCCACCAGATATGGTACATTGTTCCCACCTGGCCACATCCTCTCCAGCACAAGTTTGAAATTACCGAGTTAGTTTTATGTAGTCGAGCAGGTGTAAGGTACCACCTGCTCAAAAGTTTAAAGTGCATTTCTTGGATGGCAGCTGAAGAAGACGACTTTGCCGCCATCTGGAGCGTCCTCCTCCACTCAGAAGTGTGGGTGTCCTGGTCTGTTTCCCTATCCCACGCCCTGACATATGTTGGAAGTGTCTCCTCGTCCCCCACCAGCAGGAGCTTGTACAAAAGAGAGATTGTATGTCCAGGTGGGGCCTGCTGCACACATAGGAGTTCAAAAGGGGTCAGTGATCTGTTCATGTCGCCTTTATATTTGTGGGTAGTGATAAAGTGCTTGATTTGTGAATGCGAAAACCATGATGTGAAGAGCCTCCTATCCCAACTTTGAAGAAATGACAGTGGGGCTATGTCACCTCTGTCTAATGCGAAATGTAGGACCCCCTGTTGTAGGCCTGTCTGTTGGCAATTTTAGCATGTGCCAAAGGAATCGCTGGGTGTTCCCTTATGGGGGTTAGTGGTGAGTAGCGTGAGGAGATTTTATTTGAAGAGGAGAGCACTCTGTCCCATACATGTAATGTTTCTTGTGTAACTGGGTAATGGTGCAGGATATTGGGTCTATGACGTGGTTCTATCCAAGCTATTGTGGCTGTATTTCCTTTACTAAAGATCTGATTATCGAGTTGTACCCAAGCCTTATGTGTAGTGTTGTGACTCCAATCTATTATATGTTGCAGAAATGTCACCCTGCAATAGATTTGAAGGTCTGGGAGACCCAGTCCACCCCTGTGCCTAGGTAAATGTAAAGTCTTTCTACTCACTCTGCTCCTTTTCCCCTTCCAAACATAGCTGTCAATAGTTTTCTGCAGGAGAGCAAGGAAAGTGGGAGGTAGCGGGATGGGCAGTGCCTGTAGTAGATATAACACCCTTGGGAGAATGTTCATCTTTATGATGCCCACCCTTCCAAGCCAGGATATTGGCTTGTTGTTCCAGGACTGGAGATCTCCTGTTATTTCATCTTTAAGTGTTTGGTAGTTATATTTAAAAAGGTCTTCTACACTGCCTGCTAGGTTGATCACCAGATATTTCATCTTTCTTTTAGCTATGCTAATATGCAGTGTATTTTCTAAATGAGAGATAGTTTGGGAAGGGGCCGAAACATTGAGCAATTCCGATTTAGTGATGTTTAGGTGAAAGTTAGAGACCTGCCCATATTCCGCCAGCTCGCTGAGGATGATAGGGAGTGTGAACTCAGTTCTCGTCATGGTGAATAGGATGTCATCGGCATACATTATCATTTTATGTTCCTTATTACCTATTGTGATACCCGCTATGGATTGGTTAAGCCGGATTTTGACTGCAAGCGCCTCTATAGATAAAACAAAAAGCAAAGGGGAGAGGGGACATCCCTGGCGTGTGCCGTTAGTTATTGTAAATGAGTCTGAGAGGGTACCATTGGTTCTAACTTTAGCATTAGGATTAGAGTAGAGTGAGAAAACTAAGTCGAGAAATGGGGTGCCGAAGTTCATTTTCCTCATTACTTCCCTGAGGAAGTGCCAGTCCCCTCTGTCGAACGCCTTTTCGGCGTCCGACGAGAATAGAGCCAGTGGTAGAGATCTATGCTTAGCATAGCTGATAATATTGAGGACCCTAAGGGTATTATCCCTGGCCTCTCGGCCAGGCACAAACCCTGCCTGATCTGTAGAGACCAGGCCTGGGAGGAACTTGTTTAGTCTAGACGCCAATATTTTTGCCAGTATTTTCACGTCGGTATTTAGGAGCGAGATGGGTCTAAAATTGCCTGGTTTGTCCGGTGTCTTCCCAGGCTTTGGTAATACAGTGATGTGGGCTTCCAGCATCGATGACGGTAAAGATCTGGATACAAACAGGTCATTAAATAGGGCTTGCATATGAGGGGCCAGGGTATCCTTGAAAATTTTATAGTACTTAGGCGTCAGACCGTCCGGGCCTGGACTTTTTCCGGTCGGAAGGTCCCCTATTGCTTTTAGGATTTGCTCTGATGTGATAGATGAGTCCAAGGACTCCGAATCCTCGGGGGAGAGCTGGGCCAAGGGAAGATCCGACAAATAAGCTGATGTGAGTATTTTTTTCGTGTCCGAATATTCCCTGGCATCTGATAATGGTGTACGTGAGTCAATATTGTATGTTGCTATAGTAGTGGCTGAGAATGTTTGCTATACCCTTGCTGTCCTGTGCTGACTCGCCATTTGTATCAGTTATCTTGTGAATGTATGTTTTGAGTTTTTGGCGTTTTGTCGCCCTCGCGAGTAGTTTGCCAGGTTTATTTCCTTGGTCGTAGTACATTTGTCTCAGGTGTAAGGCTTGTTTTTGTGATTCAGCGTCTAGAATGTTCTTAAGATCTTTTCTTGCTTGTTGCAAATCATGGGAGATTTTAGGGTCTATAGGGTTTATTTTGTGTGTTTTTTCTAACTTGTGAATCAGAGACTGAGCCTGTTCGTATTTGAATCTTTTTTCCTTCATTATTTTGGCTTTGATTTTTAATAGCTCACCCCTAACTACACATTTGTGCGCCTCCCAATTTATATAGAGGGATGTGTCTGTGTGAGAATTGAAGGAAAAATATTCTGTTAGAATTGTGTTAACTGATGCTACTGTTGTCGGGTCTAGCAACAAATGATCCTCCAGTTTCCATATGTATTCTGTCAGCGGGGCCTCAGGCCATTCTATGTCACATGACACTGGAGCATGATCAGTCCATGAGATGGAGCCTATACTGCAAGAGCGGACAACAGGGAGACAAGTGGAATCTGTAAACCAGTAGTCTATACGGGAATATTTATGAAACACACTAGAGAAATATGAATAGTCCCTTCCTGAGGGGTGCAATGTTCTCCATATGTCGTGTAGGTTTAAGTCAGCGAGAGTTTGTTTAATTGTCTTTAGTATATTTTTGGGAATACATGATTCAGAATTTGATGTGTCTAGGATAGGACAGATTGGGATGTTGAAATCGCCCCCAAGCAATACCGGCCCCTTTGCATGATCTAGTAGTAGTCTTGCTACCTTTTTGAAAAATTTGTGTTGCTGAGTATTTGGAGCGTATACATTAAGTAAAGTAATGGGTCTCCCGAATAAGAGACCTGATAGTAGCAGGTATCTGCCATCTGGGTCTTTATGCATTGTTGTTAGTTGGAAAGCTGCAGAGTTATGAAATATTATACCTACTCCGTTCTTTTTTTGAGGGCCAGATGCAAAGTAAGCAGTCGGGTATTTGTTATTAAGCCACTTAGGCTCCCTGCCTCTTTGGAAATGCGTTTCCTGTATGAAAATGATAGAGCTATGAAATTTGGAGATCTCTCTGAGTGTAATAGAGCATTTACCGGGACTGTTAAGTCCATGTACATTAACTGTTGTAAACGTTACATTATGGTCCCGCTTGCGGGAGTGTTTGGAGTTCATCTTAAGGGAGTTTGGTGGTAGAGGGTATGAGTGGGGGGAGAGAGAAAAAAAAAAGGGGGGGGATTGGGAGGAGGGGAGAAGAAGAAATAAGGAAAGGGGAAAAAAAGAAAGATAGGTGAAAAGTTTAAGAGAAGAACAGGAGAATAAAGGTATAACAAAAGATGGGGAAGTGGGATAAGATTGAGATACCTTAAGAGTGTATAGGGAAAATATAAGGTATATCAGTGAAGTAGCTCAGAAAATGTGCTTAGTATAAAAGATAATTCAGATGGGAAACAAGAGTTGTTCCCAGCTAAGGTGCACCTGTAGAGGATAGTACACTAATGGGGATGTGGCCCGGTGGCTTCTGTGGGCCGTTATGTGAGCTATAGTATCTATATGTGCAAGCGAAAAGCTTCGCCCACATCTTATAAACTATTTGCATTTACATTATGCATATTATAATATCTTTCGGTAGCAATTCTGATAATAAAAGCTGAATTTCCTCTGCTGACTATTTTTTTTTTTGTGTGTGTGTTGGGGGCAACATATGTCTTTCAAGTGGGAGTTATTATTTATGGTAGAAGTCAGTTGTTTCTAGTTTCAGAAGAAAGGTAGAGAAAAGAGAGAGATGTATAGATGCACTTCTGCTCATCTATTGTGATACATTAAGCATATTAGGATTAATTACAATACAACAAGGTAAACCCTTCAATTTGGAAAAAAAACAAAAACAAAACATGAGCATTTAATTGTCAACACACAATGACTATGCCATATAATTAGGCTCTCTTTTACATTCTAAGTTAGGTGCTAGAAGGTACAGGGGGTAGGGAGTACACAGCATACCAATAAACATTAGAAAGTGAGTACTCCACCCCACTGCTATCAATAGCATTCAATAGGAAGATTTCTGAGTATGTCCATAAGCAGTCACTTCTCTGTGGTCAACATTATAACACAACCCAGTTGACTTATCATGAGCATAAGAAGCTATCATTTATGACTCTATCTACTGAACTATGCATTCTATTAAGTCATCATGCTGGAATAATTCATTGCATTACCAAGAAATCGAGTCTTATTTTGAGAAAATTAGAATAATTAAAACTTTTTTCTTTTTTTTTCTTTTTTGTTGTTGTTGTTATATAACATTATAACCCCTACACACATTAACTCTTCACATATACTGACTACTGTATACTGACCAAAAATTGTATTGCCATTATCAAGAAAAAGTCAGTACAAGTAGTCCACAAGAAGAACTGCATATTCCTAGCTAGTCAGACAAAACATATAACGGTATTAAAGAAAAGAGTGAGATGTACTTGCACTTTCCTTACGTGGATGGAGGTTTCATGACAACAGTTCCTATGTGTTCCTGGGAGGTCATAAGGCCCCTTTTGCTATTATCAACCTTCTGCTATCCTAGTGGCATTGGCTTTCTGTGAACTGGAGGCAATTTCTTCACTTGCTGGAGCTCGTGTGCGTTGCAAATTTCCCTCGTTAGGGAGGGAAGGTGTGGGAATCTCTATTGCTAGATGTGAGCAAAATTGCTCTAAATCCTCTTCTGTTTTATAAACTACTGTTTTATTGTCCTTAGTTGCAATTATGGACACAGGAAACCCCCATCTGTAGGGGATTTTGTGGGATTGGAGAGCGGCTGTAAGGAATGCCAGAGCTCGGCATTTCTGTAAGGTGGTGGGGCTCAGGTCACTAAAAATTTGTAGATTAATTCCCGCATGCCTAATGGGTTGCTTTGCCCTGGAATTCCTCAGGATATCCTCCTTGTCAGGGAAATGAAGAAGCTTAACAATAATATCCCTAGGAGGGGCTTTAGGTGGCGGTCTGGCCCTGAGGGCCCTATGCGCTCTTTCAATTTGTATGTCGTGGGCGCCAGGAGTTCCCTTGATTGTGCGGAATAGATCCTGAAGGTACCCGGCAATAGCCGTGGGGGCCACCGACTCCGGCACACCTCTAATCCTTAGGTTATTGCGGCGACAGCAGTTTTCCAAGTCCTCAATTTTATCATTTAAGGCCTCAATCAAATTTTCATGCGATATTACTGTAGTGGACATTTTCTTCAGCTCCAGAGCAGAGGATGTGCTCTGCTCCTCTACTGTGTTCAGTCGCCCCTTAAGTGTGGTGACATCGTTGTGCAGGTCTTTATATAATGCTCTTACTTCATGCATTGCAACTTTAATATCCTCCTTTGAAGATAGCAGGCTAAGATCTGCTTTTGTAACATAATCTGTTGGTATTTGTTCTGTACTGTGTATTTGGGCCTGCACTTTAGTTTGTCCTTCTGTTATGTTTGGCTGTGTTGTTTGGATCTGCTCTGCTGGCCTTAGGTAATGGCCCATTGTTTTAGTTAGTGTGCCCTTCTCCATTCTTTGTATTTTCTTTTGTGGCATCACTGGCTTATAAAGTCTCCCAGTGGTCTGTTAGGCTGATATTTTAACAGGCAAGTGTCGATGTAATGTCTGCGCCAAAATGTGATATCTGCGCCAGGAAAGAGAGGTGACGTGGTATGCCCTCCAATCTTATATTTTTATTTTTTCCCCCCTCTAGGCCTCTAGGCCCTGTAAGGAAGCGTTGGGCCCAAGTCCCCTCAGGATCTGCTATATGGGACCTGTGATAAAGTTTAGCGGGTTCAGTCACTAATCCTTCCCTCCGGTATCGACCTTTATAGTGGCATGTGTGAGTTTTGTGCTAGGCTTCTTACCGGACTTGTTGAAGCTTACTGCGGTCCGTTTTTCAGAGGGCCCTGTGGAGAGTGAGTACGTATTATCCGTGAGGCAGAGGCACACCCGGTCAGCTAGCAGGTTAGACAGCCCACAGTGCCGCTCAGCAGCTACTTTTCAAGTCCCGCGGCGATAGTTCTCTGATCTCTATATGAGCGTCATGTGCTTTGTGCGTATAGGAAACACTCACCGCCTGCGTGTAGATGATCCGGGTGTTGCGCTCAGCTTGTATAGGTGTCTCCGATTTCAGAGGTTAGTCCTGCTGTGTCCCCCAACACATATGGGCTACTAAGATATAAAATTAATCATTTTTGCAAGGTGTGTATAATCCCAAGGAGCCACCGGGCCTAAGATCTCCTATTTCACACCGCCATTCAGCTCCGTGGTTAGGCTCCGCCCCCCATTCTTTGAAGTTTTATATCTCAAAAGCAACAAAAAATAGGAGTTCTATCTCTATGTCAGACTGAAGATCGATACAGTAGTTTTTTTAGGTAGTTTTCTCAAAAAATCCTCATATTTCCATACTGAAAAGAGTAATTTTTTCACATCTAAATATCTAAAAAAAAATATTGAACCAATATACTGTTCTGGCATTTGAAAAATGTTTATTTTATTGAATGCTCAATAAAACTTAAAGGGACACTAAACCCAAAATTTGTCTTTCATTCAGACAGAGAATACAATTTTAAACAACATTCTAATTTACTTCTATTACCTAATTTGCTTCATTCTTTAGATATCCTTTGTTGAAGAAATAGCAATGCACATGTGTGAGCCAACCACATGAGGCATCTATGTGCAGCACCCAATCAGTAGCTACTGCGCCTATCTAGATATGCTTTTCAGCAAAGAATATCAAGAGAATGAAGCAAATTAGATAATAGAAATAAATTAGAAAGTTGTTTAAAATAAATGGGTTTTATGTCCCATAAAACAATAGTTGCACTACTGTGCAGCTATAATACAGCACCCATTGTACCTGGGCACTTATCATCATTTTGCTGGTTTCCTCCTTCAGCATGTCCAAACTGTCAATGTCTTGTAGGAATGTTTTCTTTGTGTTTTTACATTTAATTAATGGTGATGAGGTGTCGTCAAAAAGGGCTGTTGTCATGGGCAATGCCATCTTGTTTTTTTGGGATTGAGTATGTGCACACCAGTGGCTGATATATTATCATTTATCTGATGGGTTTTATCAGTTGATCTGTGGGTGTTCAGCATATATCAAGCTCATTTGGCCGTTGATTTTTATGTGTCTATTTTGTTATCTATATTTAGCTGATAACTTCCAATCAGGTGGTTTGTGATCTCCAAAGTTGATACTTCCTATGCATCATATGGGCGTTTTCCAATACACGATCCAATATTTTTTCAGTACAAAATGTATTCATGCTGTCTATCTCTTGAGCACTAAGCTAAAGATGCGCTAAATTGAAGGTGTGCTATATCAGGTAGCGGAGTTCTTCACTTACTTTTATACTATGATTTTGTATTTAAATACATGTTACAAACTATGCACACAAACATTCTCTCTCTCTCTCTCTCTCTCTCTCTCTCTCTCTCTCTCTCTCGCTCTCTAAAATATTTGATCCCCTGCTGATTTTGTATGTTTGCCCACTGACAAAGAAAGGATCAGTCTATAATGTTAATGGTAGGTTTATTTGAACAGTGAGAGACAGAATAACAACAAAAAAATCCAGAAAAAAACGCATTTCAAAAAAGTTATAAATTGATTTGCATTTTAATGAGTGGGACAAGATTGTAGACCTACACAA
>CAJPDP010769911.1:0-11661 GCA_905336975.1 Bombina variegata variegata
TCTTGAACTCTAAACAGTTTGTAAGATTCCATCTTTCAGAATGAAACATTTAGAACTATTCTACCTTAAGCAAGGCCATTTTATGTCCATATTAGAGGATGCTTACCTTCTTAATCCAATTTACTCAAAACATCAGTTCCTGAGGTTTTCTTTTATAAAAAAAAAAACTTTATCAGTTTGTTGCTCTTCAACTGTGGTCTAGCTACAACTCCAGCCTACCGCCACACTGCCCTGAATGCAGCCGATCACATCTAATCTTGGATGTTAGCCAGAGCCAGGCCTGGTCAGTACCTGAAAATGGTACCAGAGCTCAGGGTATTGCAGTTCTTTCGCCACACAAATTCATTACCTGAACTATATATTGGTACTAGCTCAGTCCTTTCCTTTAACAGAATTTCACACAAAACAACTATTGTTGTTTCTTCAAACAAATTCAGTGTCCATAATATTTTATGTAGAGTAGAGGCGTGTAACACTTGTATTAACCTATATGAACCTTCAGTCTCTTTCACTCCCTTCAGTGGCTATGTGAATAGAAGTACTAGGTCTCATAATTTTCATTTGCTCAATATTACGAGACCTCTTCAGCTTTATATGCTGTGTCAATGATGCAAATTTTATACCCAGCTATCTCAAAAGATATTTTAGATTCCAATACAAACCAGTCTCTGACTTGGTGGCTGAATCATTAATTTATTATTCAGGAGGCTTCTTGCTAGTCCTTCCCAATCTGTGATTGCCACAGATACAAATTGTCAGGTTGGAGAGCTGTTTGGGGGTCTCTGACAGCACAGGGTTTGGGATCCTTAAAGACGAGGTTGCCAATCAATATTATAGAAGTCTGTGCAATTCTCAAGACCCTTAAAACTTGAGCTTTGTTAATAAGGGAGTCTTATCTCCATTTCCAGACAGACAATGTCACAACAGTAAATACCTTTAACCATCAAGGGGGAACACACAGTTCTCTAATCATGATGAAGTTGTCTCAGATTCTCTCTTGGCAGAAGTCAATTCTTGACTGAATCTTATGATTCACATCTCGAGTGGACAATGGGAAGCAGACTTTCTCAGTCATTAGTCTCTATAACAAAAATAGATGTCCACAGCACTGTGTTTCTTCTTAGTCTTTATTATTAAAGTACAAACATGGAAAAATAGCGACATTTCAAGTAAATTAACTCTTAATCATGCTAGTTACAAAGTGTTCTGTTACTCTCTTTTAAAATAATTCAGTTTCGCACCAACCACCAAACNNCTCTGCTGCCATCTACTGGTAGAAGATTCTCATTACACTAAATTAAAACCATATTGACAATTGCAATAACAAAAATAGAAATAGAATGCTTACATTTTATATAAATCTCTATACAATTCTATTTATATACATTCTTTTCATATTTAATTTTGATCTTATGTTTTTTAACAATTTATATGTTTTTTAACAACAGCTTTATCACAGAGTTGATTATAGAAAATTATAGGAAAACTGACCAATCATACTCTCTGTTAAGGCCTTTAGGGGTCATACATCCCAACTCATGAATCCAAAACATTTATTTTTGTTTTAGAAGCTTTTCCCTGTTAACTCCACTTCTTTGAGGATTTACATTATCAATTACTTGCCATCTCAATTGACTGATTTGATGTCCATATTTTAAGAAGTGGTTGGAAACAGGGTCTTCTGTATTCTTGCACCTTATATTTGAACAATGTTGACATATCCTGTCCCTGACCATGCGGGTGGTTTCCCCTACATAGATCTGGGAACAGGGACATTTAATAAGGTACACCACAAATCTCATATTTGTTACCCTTTCTATGATGAAAGAAGAGCTTTCCCTTGATCATTGAGCTGCAGCTCATACAACCCAAACAGGGGTAGCATCCTAAATTATTTTTATTTAAGAATACCTGTCTATCTTTCTTCTTTGAACCCACATCTGTATTGGTTATTTGATCCCTGAGGTTTTTCACCCTCCTAAATGCCATAAGTGGGGGATTTTTAAAGATTTCCATATCTTTATTACACTCTGTCAATATGTGCCAATGCTTTCTTACAATGCAGGATATTTCTTCACTATTAGAGCTATATTGCGTAACCAGAACCAATCTATCATCGCTTGTTCCTTTCTTTTTAGCTGTTTTATTCTCTCTCAAACTGGCCAGTTGTTTGTTAACCAGGGCTTGTGGGTAGCCTCTATTAAGAATTTTTTGCTGCATTTCCTTCATTCTTATATCCTTAATGTTGCTATCACTTACTGATTCTATCAACCCTTAGTAACTGGCTTTTGGGTAAGGCGTTTACTAACCCCGTTGGATGGAAACTTTAATAGCATAATAGTGTGTTTCTGTCTGTATCTTTTTTATACAGGTCAAAAGACAACTTATTTTCATCCTTCAATACTCTAGTGTCTAGAAACGTGACAGACTCCTCACTATATTCCACCGGAAATTCTAATCCCCTAACTGCTGCATTAATTTCTTTAACAAAATCTTCTAGGGACTCAACGCTGCCCCACCATATGCCAAAGACGTCATCTATGTAGCGCCACCAAGTGGCTCCATATTTAATAACTTTCTCATTTTCATAGATAACTCTTTCTTCTTTCTCATTCATAAACAGATTGGCATATGATGGGACAACGTTAGTCCCCATAGCTGTTCCTTTTACCTGAGTATACCAATCATCTTGAAAGATAAAGTGATTCCAATACAGAATAAGTCTTAATAGGTCTTCTATGAACTAAACTTGTTTCTCAGAACATTTTTTATTCAGCTTAAGTATCTTTTTAATTATTCCAATCCCTGTCTCGTGTTTAATGGCTGTGTAAAGGCTTTTTACGTCCATTGTGTATAGCAAAAAATGTATTAGATTCAAAATACAACTCCTTAGCTTTATTTAAAAAGTCCCCTGTATCTTTAAGTTTTGAGGAAATTTGTATGACCTCTGGCTGCAACAACTTATCTAGAAATATATAAATATTAGTGAATGTGGAGTTTACACTAGAGACTATGGGTCTCCCAGGTGGTCTAGCCAAATCCTTATGCACCTTCGGTACAGTGTAAAAAATTGGATTTCTTGGTTCTTTATTAAACAGATACTCTCTCAATTGTTTGTCTATCAATTTGTTATTATATGCCTTATTCAGGACTCTTTTAATCTCTTTTTATGTTGTTAATGGGGTTAAAGTTTAACATCTTATAGGTCTCCTTATCCCCCAACTGACTCTCAATTTCCTTGATGTAATACATTCTGTCTAGGACCACTGTGTCCCCACCCTTATCTGCTTTTTTAATGGTCACTTCATTAGATTTATTTTTAAGGGTTTTTATAGCTTTATGTTCTCCTTGTGTCAAATTAAAATCCTTCATTTTCTTTAGTTATTTGTAATAGTTATTATCTTTTCTTTCAGTCTTATCTTTAAGATTGTCTATGTCATTGCCTACCAACTCCATAAATGTATTTACACTATGATTTACCAATACTGGGTTAAACACACTTTTATTTCTTAATGATAACTCTTTTAACAACCAATCTGTATAAGTGCTTTTCGTTGCATATCCGTCACATTAATTATATTTAAACCACAATTTTAATTTCACATTTCTGAAAAACTTTTGTAAGTCCTTATTTAATTAAAAAAAATTGGTGTTAGTATAAGGGCAAAATGATAACCTTTTTCCCAAAAGATTAAGTTCATCATTAGAGTTCTTTGCCAGATATATTGAGTACAGTAGAAAGCTCAGGTCTTACCCTCTCGGTGCTGTCACTCTCCAGTGTAACCCACTTACTCACTCTATCGTTATTCTCAACTGCTGGCGTTGTTTGCTGTAGAATTGTCTGCCTCTCCAATTCAATCTCCTTATTCCACCTCTTGCGGTGTTTCCTCCCGCCTCTGTTCTTGTGCCTTCGTTGCTTGTATCCAAAGGGAAGGATTCATCCGACTCGGAAACTGACGTCACGGCTCCTCCTGTACCACCTGTTGTTTTCTCTTGTTGTTTATTGGTTCTTCGTCCATCGGTCCGTTTGTTGTTCCTGTAGCCTTGATAACTGTTTCTCCATTTGTATACATTACTCTCCACTTGTTTAATTAGAGTATCTATATCCTCTGATGACAATACTTTAGACAGTTCCTCTTTGTTCCTTTTAATTTTATCCTCTTGCGTTGCTATTTCCTTAATCAGCGACTCCACTGTTAGGACCATTAGGTCATAGGAACATTTATTAAGTATTGATTCGAACTTTAAGATTGTCTATGTCATTGCCTACCAACTCCATAAATGTATTTACACTATGATTTACCAATACTGGGTTAAACACACTTTTATTTCTTAATGATAACTCTTTTAACGACCAATCTGTATTAGTGCTTTTTGTTGCATATCCATCACATTAATTATATTTAAACCACAATTTTAATTTCACATTTCTGAAAAACTTTTGTAAGTCCTTATTTAATTAAAAAAATTTGGTGTTAGTATAAGGGCAAAATGATAACCTTTTTCCCAAAAGATTAAGTTCATCATTAGAGTTCTTTGCCAGATATATTGAGTACAGTAGGAAGCTCAGGTCTTACCCTCTCAGTGCTGTAACTCTACAGTGTAACCCACTTACTCACTCTATCGTTATTCTCAACTGCTGGCGTTGTTTGCTGTAGAATTGTCTGCCTCTCCAATTCAATCTCCTTATTCCACCTCTTGCAGTGTTTCCTCCCGCCTCTGTTCTTGTGCCTTCATTGCTTGTATCCAAAGGGAAGGATTCATCCGACTCGGAACCTGACGTCACGGCTCCTCCTGTACCACCTGTTGTTTTCTCTTGTTGTTTATTGGTTCTTCGTCCGTCGGTCCGTTTGTTGTTCCTGTAGCCTTTATAACCGTTTCTCCATTTGTATACATTACTCTCCACTTGTTTAAAGGGACAGTCTACCATAGATATGTTATTGTTTTAAAAGATAGATAATCCCTTTATAACCCATTCCCCAGTTTTGCACAACCAACACTGTTATATTAATACACTTTTTACCTCTGTGATTACCTTGTATCTAATAACCTTTTTCCAGCCCCCTGATCACATAACTGTCACTGTTTATTATCTATTGTCTTGCAGTTAGCATTGTGTTGGGCTAAATCTTAAATAACTCCCTGTACCTGTACACAGTGTTATCTATATGACCCACGTGTACTTTCAGTCTCTTTGTGTTAAAAAGGAAATTAAAAACCCTGTGATAAGAGGCAGCCCTCAAGGGTTTAGAAAATAGCATATGAGTCTGCCTAGGTTTAGTTTCAACTAAGAATACTAAGAGCAAAAAGCAAATTTGATGATAAAAGTAAATTGGAAAGTTGATTAAAATTACATGTCCTATCTGAATAATGAAAGTTTAATTTTGACTAGACTGTCCCTTTAATTAGAGTATCTATATCCTCTGATGACAATACTTTAGACAGTTCCTCTTTGTTCCTTTTAATTTTATCCTCTTGCGTTGCTATTTCCTTAATCAGCGACTCCACTGTTAGGACCATTAGGTCATAGGATGTCAGGTTCTGCTTGTTCAAACCCTTTTTCTCCTAAGCTACACCCACTATTTTCTGATTCGTTCCTCCTTCCTTAAGAGTGCCCCTCACCTGTCACTCCTTGCTCAGTATTGATGATCTTCGCTACAAGAGAGGATTGCCTGCCTATACACCTTGCTACTCAACTTCATATTAAGGAGTTTCTGAGCCTATTCCTAATCTTCAAGTTCATCGTTGGATTTGCCAAATAACTCTTCACTCTCTCTCTCTTTAGTGGGGTTAAGTACCTTCAGTGTTTTTGCTAATCCTCTTGCTGCTTTTATTTTGCCGCAGCTCATACCCTCTGTGCATTCTCCCAGCCTGTCAGTGTGTTCCAGCAGATTACGCTAACCAGCGTGACGTCACTTCCGGTCCTGTTCCGGTCACGTCTAACCTCTCTGTACTCCAATGAAGGTACCGCTGCTAGCTCTCCTGGCTCCTTTCTCTATAAAGGTACAAGTTACAGCTAACATCTATTCTCATACAACTTATTACTCTAACTAGCTTCTAAGAGATGAACTGTTTGCATTAGCGTTACCCTGTACTGCAACTTCACCTTGTTATGTACTCTGAAGCCGTGTGTCTGCCTGTCTGAGTCTTTATCCTGTTGTCCTTCACTGTTTTTATCTGAGGGTGATATTAACAGTATTCTCTTATTCACTTTGCTGCTGAATATGTTTTCATACCATGATATATAAATTCCATAATTCACTAGTCTGAAGGAAACCTTTCCAGTAATAGAGGTTTCAGACAGTCCAGTGTAACAAACATATTATTAGTAGTCTGCAGTTGTGTTTCACTCTTACACATAAATTATCAGATTGTGATATAGGAACATTTATTAAGTATTGATTTGAACTTGTCACAGTATTCTTTGTTATTTTTCAATAGCATTGGGCAGGTGTTCATTCTACGCCCTCTGGGGATCCTTTTAACTCGATAGTACTCTGACAATGTACTCACATGGAGGTCCCATTTGACATTCTTATAAACCATATATTCATATTCCTTACTTAGATTTTCTATAGCTGCTGTGTGTAAAAAGTCTCTTGAGCCTTTAAACAGAGCAGTAATCCTGGCTACATCCAATTCTGTGTAAGCGAACATTTTAGTTCCATCTGTAGCTTTTGTATCCATCTTTCAAAGACTCCTGTTGCATGTTTTAGGCAGAAAGTAACCAGTCCTATGCAAATACTCAAAACAGCAACTTAAAGAGTCGGTGCCCGTGAAGACAGGAATTCTGCCAATATCCCCCAGTCACGGTATAACACAATATGACTGGGGGATAGTGGCAGAATTCCTGTTTCACGGGCACCGACTCTTTAAGTTGCTGTTTTGAGTATTTGCATAGGACTGGTTACTTTCTGCCTAAAACGTGCAACAGCAGTCTTTGAAAGATGGATACAAAAGCTACAGATGGAACTAAAATGTTCGCTTACACAGAATTGGATGCAGCCAGGATTACTGCTCTGTTTAAAAGCTCAAGAGACTTTTTACAGACAGCACCTATAGAAAATCTAAGTAAGGAATATGAATATATGGTTTATAAGAATGTCAAATGGGACCTCCATGTGAGTATACTGTCAGAGTGCCTCTCTTTGAAAAAGCCAATAAGCGGAGAAACATGTTAGGGTCCTGGTGAGGAGGCTAGGAAACTCCTGTGTTTTTAGGGCGTCTTGAGAGCTCGAGTAGCGTGACCCTTTATCTCTCATGCTCAATTATTCATGTCGGTGAACTTCGTAACTAGACAGCAATTGTAGTGTGCTACACACAAGATGTTAGTTTGTGAGACTGTATCTCGCATGTGGAACAATTGACCTCTTACTAACTATACTGTATTGTGTAAGAGACAATTATATTAAAGGGGCTTTAACGTTTCACCTGGTATCAATCTCTCACAAACTGTAACCACATTAGCAATACTGGTAATACCCTCAGATAGAAAGTCATATAATATGAACAGCACAACCTATAGTATATAAGACACAGATACATAAGCATACAGTGCAGTGATAATTATATTTAAGCTGTCCTAATATAGAGTTTGATGCACAGTCATGTAACTAGTGCACGATTGTCAGTAATACCACTGGATACAATGTATATTATGTAAGCATACCCCAAATTGTGGAGATTGTGGACTTTGTACCATAGTATAATA
Organism: Bombina variegata variegata; assembly: GCA_905336975.1. NCBI lineage: Eukaryota > Metazoa > Chordata > Amphibia > Anura > Bombinatoridae > Bombina > Bombina variegata. The sequence continues at coordinate 7,712 of CAJPDP010769911.1, forward strand.
AGCACCACTATAGATGACAATACTATTCAAATACCCAAGTCAATCTTTACAACTTGATATTTTGACAGCAGAAACAATCGATGGTATACAAACTCACAAATCTCATGACTTGAGAAACTAATGGTCACAGCTTAGCACTTAAATATTGCTTATTTCCTTTTACATGACTATATAATTAACCCAGTATCACTGTTGCTGATATAGGTATACAAAGTATACATATTACAACCAGTCTTGCAAGCTAATTTGAAGTATTTCAATTACAATGGTATAGCACCGGTATACGGTAATCATTTCTAATCTTAGCATATGAACATATTTTACACCAACTATTAGCAGTGTAACATCGTTTACCATGTACCAGCAGCTAAACACAATGTATGCAGGCATCCATATTTTGGGATGACTATTACTATATTATCGGAATCCAGGGGCCAGTATGTACAATACAGCATTTATTACTAGTGGAGTAGTTTATCATTGGGTACAGATATAGATACTAATCAATAATACAAGCTATTAAAGCTAGATACGTTATATAAATCTACTATAACATTCATTAAACAGTTATATACCCGATAAACATTTACACCTTTACACTGCCAAGGTACCAATGTTATACATTATTGGTTCCCTGTAATTCTACCTTATTTGATTACCAAGTATATAGTCACCTATAATTTAGACTGACTATTACTATAGTACCGAAACCCAGGGACCATTTTGTTTAATATAAGCACTTATCATCAGTGTACTACTTAATGTTGGATAAAGGTATAATAATATAAGCAAAACAAGCTAGTTACGTTATACAACACAACCATAACGATTACCAAAAAGCTTTTTGTTATATACCTGATACATAGTTATACCTCATGCCGACAGTTAATAGTGCTATATATTACTAGTTCTCCCTATTTCTACCTTATTTTGATTACCTGTAAACAATTAGCTAGTACGCTTACTACTGATACCCCCAAACACTACAATAGGCACTGTTCTGACCTTTAATCAGCACATCACTGAATGAGCAACATTACTGAGACATACATATACATATCACGCTATCTCTACCCCAGTCGTAATTTTAAAGTCCAATCCTGTTTTTTAGTTGAATCTTAATAAAAGTTATATTTTAATCCACACTAAATACCTGATCCCTGAGTTGGGAGATAGATCCTCCTTTGGGTCATATCGGCTACTAATTGATTCTTTTTGGACTCTGGAGTGCTATTAGTGTATACTGTGGAGGAATTCGTTCCTCTTTTCTCTTCCCTTTTGTTGTTTAGATACACAGCACCATCCCATGTATCCACAGTAATTATATTGTGGAATTCATTCTACTGGCAGTAGTCCTCATGCATATACAGTAGTGCCATTGGCCTTTTCCTCTTTTTTTGACTAATGTATAGATCTTAATTGTCCTTACATTCTTTTAGAATCCCATGGATTCTTTAGTTTTTGCCAGATGGTTTAGCTACGGATTGATCTGCCACTTACCTGACAGAGTAGATATCTGCTATTTCTTTTTATTCCTTGAAAGATTGCTAGTCTTCCTGATATTGCTTGCTTTGTTTGGGCCCAGGTCCAAATGAATCCTGTTATGAAGCCTATTTCTCCTTCTCTTAACAAAGGGTTTTGCAGGTTCTTTCTTTTGAGCCTATTCATGTCTTTCTTAAAAAGTGTTGTCTCTCTTAACCTTCTCTTCTACTAGAAGAGTTTTTGTATTGTCTGCTCTCTCTGGTGAGTCTCCTTATCTGATATTCCATCAGAATAAGGCTGTTTTGCGGACAACATTTAATTTTTTACCTAAAGTTGTTTCCTCACACAACATTGTGTCCCAATCCTAAGAATGCTTGTGGAAGATCTTTGCAATTTTTTGGATATTGTTAGAACATTGACATATTATGTTAATGCTACAAAGGTTTTCAGACAAACTTCTAGTCTGTTTGTTCCTTTTTTTCTGACCTAGGAAAGGTCAAAAGGCCTTTGCTATTTATTTAGCCTCTTGGTTAAAACTTTTGATTTTGATTAGAGGCGGGTCAGCCTACACCACAGCGGATAATGACTCTTTCTACTAGTTCAGTTGCCTTTTCTTTGGTTTTCAAGAATCAGGCTTCTGTTGTTCAAATTTGTTCTGTTGTTCAAATTTGAAAGCAGCCACTTGGTCTTCATTGCATACCTTTACAAATTTTTATAATTTTGATGTTTTTGCTTCCTTTGAAGCAGCCTTTGGTAGAAAGGTCCTTCAGGCAGTTGTCTCAGTTTACTGATTATGCCTGTTTTTTTAGTTTATTATAAGAGATTTTCTTCTTTTAGGTTGTGGATTTCTCAGCGAGAAAAGCAGTTTTTTTCAATCCCTCCCTTTATAGTTACTCGTGGACTTCCACAGCTTGGGTATTAGTTCCCATATGTAACGGATCATGGACTCTTACTACCTAGATGAAAGAAAACATCATTTATACTTGCCTGATAAATTCATTTCTTTCATAGTGGTGAGAGTCCATGAGCCCCCACCCTTTTTTGGGGGTTGATTTATTTTAAGCAAATTTTTTTTCTCTGCTCCTTTCTTTTTGGCTCTTACTCCTTTTTAAACCTCACTGCTTGGCTATACATTGAACTAAGCTATATGTGAGAGGTGGGAGGGGTTTTATAGGGCTCTTGAGGTTTTGGAAACTTTGCCTCATCCTAGTGGTAGGAATGTAATCCCAAATGTAACGGATCATGGACTCTCGCCACCATGAAAAAAATGAATTTATCAGGCAAGTATAAATTATGGGGGGTTTTTACATTACAATTTTTACATTAAACATTTGTTTAAAATCCTTTTTTATTGAGCACTGTACTGTAACTTATGTATTTTGCCTTTGCTCACAATGTAAAATTTGCCTTTAGATCATCTTGTTGTGAATCTTGTAGCACTGATCTCACCTAAGCAGATAATTTTATATTATCAGGCCCCTAAATAAATTATCAAGGGTGTAACTAGACCCTGCTGGGCCCCAAGGCAAAGGCTGTGGCTGAGTCCCCCATTTCAACTGCTCCATTTCTTACTGTTTGTAATCAGTAAAAGCTGAGATGGCAGCCACATAAGAGAAAGAGCTTCCCCTTGGTTAGTCTGTGCCAGAGGATATGCATAGCCTTCTGGTACAAATATGAAGGCAGGTTTTTCTTTATAGGAATGCCATGCTGACCATCTTGGAAACCTTGCTACCATATTGTAAAGGTAAATCCAAACACTTATCTTAAAATGTGAGCTTCATTTGCTGGGGGAACACAGAGTGGCCAGAAATATTGCAGTTGGAGTGATGCTACAAAATAACTGCAGAGTCCTGATGGGCCCTCTAGAAGTGTGGGCTTGGCTCATTTGAGACCCTTGCCCCTATGGAGAAAATACAAGGAACCTGTTTTCAGAAAAAGGTAGAATTCTTTAAGGAAGTAAGAACGATAATTATTATTATATGGATAATAAAGTTGGTAAATAAAGAGAATGCTTAAAAAGTTAAAGCATTTGTGAAAATTAGAAATGAAAATGAGAATTGTCTACAGTCTGCAAAAAACTGAAAGGTATTTGTAAACCATAGTTCAAAATTGCAATTTTTTAATTTGAACTCTGTTAAAGTGAAGTAGAGTAGATTTAATAATATCTGAGGAAGCGCCAGTGTGCATGCACGAAACGCGTCAGTTCCCTTGCTGACTGCCAATATACATTTGTTTGTTACTTATACAAATGAATAAACTGCTACAAAGTTTTTAAGCGAATACTGTGCCTGCATTTTCATTGCTTAGATAATAAATAAAACATATCTAAATTATTGTAGAGGAATAAATCCATAAACTCAGACATTTTTTCTAATTTTAAAATTATTATTGTTTTAAAATATGTAAAATATTTTGTTAATAATATACAGGGGCCCATTTATCAAGCTCTGAATGGAGCTTGAGAGCCC
>CAJPDP010770031.1:0-11687 GCA_905336975.1 Bombina variegata variegata
TTATTTAGTGGCGATATAGTTAATTTTTCAAAAACTATCTGGGAATATATGTGATTTATGAAGCATTAAATTGAAGGTGCCTGCTTACTTTTCCATTCTTTTAATATCAAGTTACGGCCTAGTGCGATAACTGTGTTGATACAATTAGTATTTATTTGCTTACTGTCTGCTGTTCGGAAAAAGAAGACATCTCTAGATGTCAATTTAATTTTGTTCTCTAGATTTTTATTTATCCAGAATTCTACCTTTCTCCAGAACTGTAAAATTTTTGGACACAGCCAAAAACAGTGCATTAGATCTGCTTTTATATTATTACATTTTGAGCAATTATTATTAGAGTGGGAATTCCATTTAGAAACTCTCCAGGGGGTTAAATAGGTGTTGTTGAGCAACTTTAGATGGGTCTCCTTCCAGGATGTAGGAATAATGGCAGTTTTAGCCCATTTAAAGGATGAAGTGAGTACTTCTGGCGAAATATCTCCATAATGAGTATGCCACTTCTCTATCAAATTGTTGATTAATAATTGATGTTGTTTCACAAGCATAATTTTGTATAGTAGTGCTATACTATGGTTACCAGCTTTATATCTTACTATATAGGATTTAATTTGCTCCCATCCACGGGAGTTTGCGCAGGATTTCTTAATTTCCATCACAAAATGTCTCATCTGGAGATATGCATAAAAGTTCTTATTGGGTAATTTAAATTCCCTGGCAATATCTGAAAAGGATCTCATTTGCAATGAAGAATTTAAACATTGATAAACATGAGTCAAACCTTGTTGTGCCCATTTGTTATAGACCTCATAGGTTAGACCTGGTGTAAATTGAGGGTTACCTTGAATTAAAAGGTAGGGAGTTAATTCAAAGTTAATATCTGACATTACACTAAATTTTTGCCATGCTTCAATTGAGTTACATATCAACTTCATAGTTTTAATATTATTAGGTAAATGTATTATTGGGCAATGGAGTAGTGCGGAGAGTGCATAGGGGAAACACAATTCCCTCTCTAGGGAAAAAGGTGAAAGATAGTTAGCTTCCGTTATCCAGTCAACGGCAAAACAAGCTAAATTTGCAATGTTATATTTTTGAATATCTGGAAAGGATAAACCCCCATCTTCAGGTCTGAGAGTTAATATGGAAATAGATAGTAAATGTCTCTTATTATTCCAGATAAAGTTAGCACAATCTTTATTGAATCTCTTAATGTCTTGACTCAAAATGGGCAGAGCGATGTTTTGCATGATATACATTAACTGTGGAAATAAGATAGTTTTGATGATCATTACCTTTGCAGAGAGAGAAATAGGGAATACCCTCCACTGTTTTAATTTTTCTGTGGCTTTTCTGAAGAATGAAAGATAGTTTAACCTATACCATTGGTTGGGGTCAGCATGTATATTAATCCCCAGGTACTGAATACTAGGAGATTCCTGAAAAGAATGTTTCTGTATACTGTTTTTACTTTTATGTATCCAGAGTATTTCAAATTTATTGACATTAATTTTATATCCCGAGAAGGTACTAAATATTCCAATACCATTCAAGACCTTAGGTATACNNTTTATAAACAAGAGGAGATCATCTGCGTAGAGAGATAATACTAGTTTTTGCTCTCCTAATTTACTGCCCTGTATTTCTTCACGTAGATAAATTGCCAGAGGTTCTATTGATAGGTTAAATAATAACGGGGAAAGAGGGCAGCCCTGCCGAGTCCCTCTATAGAGAGTAAAATAAGGCGTCTGACTACCGTTTATTAATAAGGAAGATCTTGGCTGATCATACAAGTTCTTTATAAATTGCAAAAAATGACCAGAAAACCCAAATTTAATCAAGACAGAGAATAAATGGTCTCAGACTACGGCATCAAAAGCCTTTTCAGCGTCAATAGTTATTAATGCAAAATCTGAATTAATTGATTTTTATGTATGTAGTTTGTTCCAGAGATGTTCTAATAACAACAATACCTTCCGGGTATTTTTAGTCGCTGATCTGCCAGTCATAAAACCAGTTTGGTCTGGGTGAATAATAGGATCGAGGCATACTTTAAGGCGATTGGAGATTATATACGTCAATAACTTGAAATCTGTATTAAGAAGTGAAATAGGTCTATGGATTTGGGATCTAAGGGGTCTTTACCTTTTTTTAAAATCAAAGATACTATAGAATCTGAAAAATATTTGGACATAGGTTGAGCCGAGATAAAATAGCTATTAAATAATTGAAGTAAGACGTCTACCAAATCTGATTTTAGTATTTTATACATCTCAGATGGGATCTGATCGGGGCCCGGAGCCTTATTACATTGAGCATGATTTATAGCTTCGATTAATTCCTCTTTAGTGATGGCTTTATTTAAAGTAGTAAGTAAATCTAAGGATAACTGAGGTAGCCCTATCTTTTGCCAGAAAAAATCTTTATTAACTAGGTTAACTTCTTGAGGGGAATAAAGTTCTTTATAGTATTCTAAGAATACTTTTTGAATACTATCTTGGTCTGTAACCCTATTTGCACCATCATTAACTGCTTCTATTGTATTCCCTTTCTTCCTTGCTTTATCTAACCTTGAAAGGAATTTAGCTGATTTCCCATACTGACCTTTATATTTGGCACTTAGATTTATCTCTTCCGATAGCGTTTTCTCCCGAAAAAAAATGTCCCTTTCTGTTTTGGCTTTTCTATAATTTTCTTTAGTAGATTTAGAAGGTGCGTTGGTATATTTGCGAAAAGAGTTCTGAACTTGCCTGGATAACTGAACTTCTTTATGGAATAATTTTTTTTTCCTAGTAACCATGTATGCTTTGATCTCGCCCCTCAGAAAAGCTTTGGCCGTTTCCCAAAAAATTTCTATTTTTTCTTTATAGGACCTATTTAGATATGCGAATTCCCGCCATTTATTTTTCAACCAATTCCCAAATTCCACATTATTAACTAAAAATTTAGGGAAGAAAAAATTATTAACTGTGTTTCTCTGATGTGAATTTACGCATATATCCAGTGAAATAATAGCGTGGTCCAAAATTATTATATCATGTATCTGCGCCTTAGTTTCTTTTTTAATCAAGGAACAAGATATAAGAAAAAAGTCGATTCTGGAGAAAGCACCATGTGAACTGGAATCACAAGTAAATACCTTTGAATCTGGATATTGCAGTCTCCAAATGTCATGCAATTTCAAATTTTTAATAATTGATTTAAATATTTCTGCCTTCTGTCTACAGAATGAGAATTTTTTTGAACTATATTTATCTAATACTGCTGATGGGATCAAATTAAAATCTCCTGCCAAAATTAGATTTTGACCTATATATTTTGTTAACATAAAAATAAGTTTATTCCAGTAGTCAGGATCATATAGATTTGGACCGTAAGTATTACATATAATCAGTTTTTCCCCTTTTAATTGTATTTCTATAACTATCCATCTTTCTTGGGGATCAAGTATCATATTGGTAATATTATAAACTAGATTTTTGTTGATCAAAAACGCTACCCCTCTTTTCCTTTTGGAGCATGGAGTGGCTATCACCTCCCCAACCCATCTAGTACGAAGTTTGGCAGCTTCAACTGCTTTTAGATGTGTTTCTTGTATTAATACTATATCAGGTTTATATTTAGCTAATTGGTTAATTATGATTTTCCTTTTGATTGGGGAGGTGATGCCACCCACGTTCCAAGACACACATCTAATCTTTCCTTTCATAGAGGGAAAATAATGTTGTCAGTAGAGGTGGCGGGGGGGAGAGAGACAAAGGGGAAAAAAAAAAAAGAACCATCTATACCACACAAGATTATCCTACCAAATGCCACACAAACATATAACATAAGAAAAATTTTCTGCCATAATATTAATAAAAAAGAGAAAAAAAGAAATTGTTTGTTTCATTTGTCTTCCTTGCAACTATCTCACTTAGGGATAACTAGCCTTTCTTACAATTTGTACAATTTATTAATTTGTATCCTTTTTCCTTTTCCTTTACCTTGTCACGTAAGTGATAAACTTTTATCTTTGAAATAGACTTTAGCTTCGTGGACACTGTCTAATTTAGTTACACCTTCTGTCTCATTTATAAGTATTTTTGCAGGATACAGTAGTTTGGCAGAATATCCAGATTGTATCAGTTTAGTACAAAAAGGTGCCATTTCTCTCCTTCTAGAGGTAGTGTCGGCGGAATAATCCTGAAACAATAGTATTTTATTATTTTCAATGTAAAAAGTCTCCATTTTTCTATATGATCTTAAAATGTTTATTTTGTCCTGAAAATTTAGAAATTTAACAAGAATTGGTCTGTAAATATTTTTTCCGTCGACTCCAACTCTAGAGGGCCCCAGCCGATGAGCTCTTTCCACTGCCAGTGGAAGATTACTAGTTTCTATACCTAACACTTTAGGAAGGGTATTTGTGGTAAACTGAAGAAGGTCTTTTAAAGCTTCTGTCTCAGGGAGACCTATTATTTTCAGGTTATTCCACCTAGAGCGGTCTTCGAGATCTTCTAATTTAGTGGACATAGCTGTTATTTTCTTTTCCTGCTCTGCAATTTTATATAGATGATTATTAGAAATGTCTTCTACAGCTGAGATTCTATCCTCTGCCTCTGTGAGTCTATTAGCGAATTGTCTTAATTCTAGCGATATACTAGACATTTGGTTTTTAAGAAGTTCGAACTGGGGTAAGAAAATATCAGATAGCTGAGTAACTAGTGGTTGGAGATCTGTTTTTAAATTTGCTCCCTCATTTGGAGTCTCATTAATTACATCCGATGTGCGTGGTTTTCTAGTTTTGGGTGGCATAATGTGAGAAATAGTGTTCTGAGGGGAAAGAAATCTTTCCATGTGAATCCGTGCAAGTGAATCTAAAAGGAGAGAGAAAAGGGTCTAAAATGTGGTGAGACCAGTGTAATAATAAAAAAAAATTAGTGCTGACTTAGAGGTGAAAGGCAAGGGAGTGAGAAAAAGAAAAAAAAAAAAAAAGGCACGCAACACCAAAGGCAAATGTGAGAAAATTAGTGTAAGTGATTGTGAGTGAGAGGAGAGAAGAAAAAAAAAAAAAAAAAAAAAAAATTATCAGTGCAAAGAGAAAACAAAAAAGTGTGGTGCACAATTAATAACTGCAAAGAGGGAGATAACTGTCTAGCTTTCTAATGAAAATTTTTTTACCTGATGCAAAAAATACTTCTGGATCTGAATACTATGTCTGATCCCTGCTGCGAATAAAAATGTTTGGGCAGTACTGTCAGAACTTTAATTCAGCAAATAACCGCTGAGTAAGCTCTGCACGAACCTTTTAACACATATTGCATACAAACAAATGACAAACTCTGGGGTAATAAGGGTAATAATTATATCAGATTTTTGGAAGTAAATCTGTCTACACAGTGGTTGTTAATTTTTTTAAAAACTACCATAGAGAAAATTTGTGCAATAGGGGCCTGAAAGCCCACGTCTTGCAATTAGATAGCTCAACCTGTTTATGTAAAGCAAAAAACAGAAATAATCATCTTATCTCAGATTTTATAAGACCTTGTTGACTGCAGAAAGAGAGAAAATTGCTTAGCTTTCTGATAGGCAGGATATAGCCTAATATAATAAATGCAATTGAGTCTGAATATTATGTCTATACCCTGAACCTGTTAGAAATGTTTAACCAGCAATATCAATGCTTAAATACAATGTTGAATAATAGTTAAACAACAATTACAGCCTTACATTTCAAGCTAAATACATATTTGTAAAGACCCTTTGACAATCCCATATAACAGGGAAAGAAAAAAAATACTTATAACAAATTTTTAGGACTCAGTAAAGCTGTCTATGTCAGGCTTATTTTGCCTACAAAACAGTGTTCCTTCAAAATCTACTAGCATGTAAAGGAAACAAAAGAAAAAAAAGAAAACAAAACAAAAAAAGAAAAAAACAAAAAAACATAAAGACACTATCCATGCAGCTGAAATTTTTAGCTGCTAAAATAAAAATAAGGATATATGAATACCTGGTTTAGCACATATTGGTTAGATCAAATACATTATATAATGAAGATGTATATAAACAAGCAAATAAATTAGCTCAACCTGTTTGTAGGAAGCAAGAGACAAAAGTAAATATCACAAACACTAATTCAGTCTTGGGCATATTTTGGCATCTAATGTTCTTTATCTGCACCTGGGGGTTGTAGATGTTAAATATTACCCCAGGGGACAGCGGACATATTTAAAAATAAGAGCTTCTATGACTATTTATAACAGCGTGAAAGTCAATTTTCAAGGCAGGAGCGAAAAAGAAAGAAAAAAGTACTTGCACTTTAGGTATTCTTCTGGTGGAGCCTGCATATGTGTGAGATTATCTCAGTTTCTTGGTTTTTACCAACCTCCTTATATTTTTCCTCCTCTGGTTCTCCTTTCAGAGGTAATCTTCAAGATCATAATGGTTCAATCTCATGTGTTTCTGATAGCACCAGCATGGTCTCACAGGTTTTGATATGCAAGTCTTGTCCGGATGTCCAGTTGCCAGCCTTGGCCACTTCCTTTAAGGCCAGACCTTCTGTCTCTAGGGCTGTTTTTTCTATCAAGATCTCAAATCTCTACATTTGAAGGCATGGAAATTAAACTCTTAGTACTTAGTCATACAGGTTTTTCTGACTTAGTGATTAGCACTATGGTACAGGCTCGTTAGTCTGTTTCAAGGAAAAAATGTTATTGGGTTCGGAAAACTTATATTTCATGGTGTTCCACTCATAATTATTCTTGGCACTCTTTCAGAGTTCCTAGGATACAGTTTCTTCCAGATGTTTTGGAGAAGGGTGTATCTGCAAATACTTTGAAGGATACATTTCTGCTCTTTCTGTCTTATTTCATAGAAAGATTGCTAAACTTCCTGATATTCACTGTTTTGTTCAGGTTTGGATTTGTATCAAACCTGTTATTTAATCTATTTCTCCTCCTTGGAGATTCAACTTAGTTTAAAGTTTTTTTCAGGCCCCTCCTTTTGAGCTTATGCATTCTCTGATTATTAATTACTTTCATGGAAAGTTTTATTCCATTTGGCTATCTCTTCTGCTAGAAGAGTTTCTGAATTGTCTGCTCTCTTTTCTCAGTTTCTTTTTGTTGTGTTTGCTTTTTTCGGAAGCAGCCTTTGGTAGAAAGGTTCTTCAGGCACTTATCTCAGTTTGATTCTAGTGCCTTTGATTTTAGTTTTTTTGGATTTTTTTTAAGAAAACATTTATATTTTGGATTTAATTTCTCAGTGGATTTAGCTGTTGTTATTTTATCCCTCCCTCTCTAGTGACTCGTGGATTTCCACAACTTGGGTATTATATCCCATATGTCACTAGCTCATTCAAGTATAGATCTACATAATTATTTTTATATTGTGCACGCATTTATGTGGATATCCTGGAATGTTGATTGGACCTTTAATCAATAAAATAAAGATAATAATATAAATGTTTAATTAATTTTAATATGTATTTAAAATGTACACAACAATTATTTTGGATGGTAATTAGGATTATCATGAGTCCTAGCCCTGCTTTTAATTAAACCATTTTCTTTTTTCAGTAGACGGATTCTTGAAAACTGCTGTAATTTTTTTTAACAAATATGTTTGTTTTTGCTGCTTATGAATGATTTTCTTCAAACAGTGATGAACATTTTCATTATGAACCAATCATTTTTCATTAATATCACTACTGGTTTGAAGCATCTTTATTGCCTTTAAAATAAACCATCATATAAAAATTATTATATTGAAATCCTTTAAATGAAACTCTTTTAAAAAAATATTGTCTTAAAAAGTTTAATTTTTCACAGATACTTTATTCAAATCAATATTTAAATCTTTGTAAAACTTTACAAAGAATCCATCATCCTCATTTTTTATGGATATGAGAAACATTATCATTAGTTGTGCATTTAAACAAAATTAATACAAAAAAACAAACAAAAAAATATATTTTTAAATGTAAAACTTATGTTGTTCATCAGAAATAAAGAATTCAATATCAACTATATTTTCCACAATATTTTGATTACTTGGAGAATTTTTTAAATTATGAGTAACTGAAGTCTTATCATCTTCCTCTTGAACACCTTTATATGTCATTTTAAAATAAAAAATTAGGCTTTTTAGGCAGCGTGGGATGTTGAGCCAAATCTAGGGTAGTCTTGTGTTTATGCTGCAGCATGTAGTCAGTTTTTAGTACTATTATAGTCGTTGTAGGTGGCGCAAAAAGGATTGCTGTTCCCTATATGTTTCTGGCGTTTATGTTAATAAATATATTGATGAATTTAGGTTATATTTTGTCAAATATATATATATATGTATGTAGAATATTTTTAATTTTGGTTGAGTTGCTATATTCCTAATTTTATATTCTTTTTTGGATAAATTGATACTGACACGTGATAATGATATAAAATAAGCTCCTTTATTGATATATTCGTTTAAACAACCAAATGGATTGTTCAGATGATATCTACAATATTATTAAAATCTAAAAAGTAAAATTTCACAATATTCACAAATTGTTAAAAACCTGACACCGTTGTCTGTTATTTACATAGGGTTACTACCTTGTATTTCAACTCTTATAATCCGTAGTATAGTATCCTAAACGTTTAAAATTGCTAAATAGTAAAAGCTAAACAATATAGGTTGCAGAAATAATATGACTTCCAACTGATACGTAGACTATATTTCTACAACATCTATTAGTTGGGTATTGTTACACATATTGTACTATACATACATTTTTAGGGTTTACAGAGTATAAATAGTGTTCATAAATCGATAGAAAGTTTATTGATAGTTGTATCAATATACAAGGTGGTTTTTACAGTGTTTCCGTATGTTGCACACTGACTTAGTATTCTATAGTTTGTAATGTTACCTTCATAGTGTATCTGTTAGATTACACTTAAAAAAGAGAGAGTCCGTAGTGGAAAAAATTAACAGGATTGAATGACTTGTTTTCCTGGAGTTTGATGCTGCGGTAAGAAATGTATTCCGTTTACCGATCTGTTAGATCTGATACTCCTGGGATCAAAGGTGGGTGTTCTTTCGGTCAGTGACCGATATCCTTATATTGAGATAGCTACCAGGCTCGTGATGTTCCCTTGGCACTTGTTGTCCAATCGCCTCTGTTGTTTGTCTTTATTTCTTTAGAGGTTCCAATGACACTTCACTGGGTAGCTGTCTGTGTCTTGTCCTACTTGGTGTTGGTGCTTCTTTCGGTCAGTGACCGATTACTTGCCGGTTTTTGTAGTTAAGCCTCCTCTGGTCTTTTTGGGTCCAATGTTGGTTATTTTTGTAGCGGTTACTCACACACACAAGACGTAGTCTACTTCCGGTCTCACCGTCCACTGGTTGACATGCGCTTTAGAATTGACCAATAGGCTGTACCCTGTAGTGCTGACGTCAAAACGAGAGATGGCGAGCTATCAGTATCAGTTTTTAGTACTATTACCCAGCTCATTACTGGGTTCTGTCATACAGGATACTCAATAAATGCTAAAGTAATGCAAGACTGCATGCAATAGTAGTTTCTTCCTGGCTGTATAAGTGTAACATAAGGGTTACGTGATTACAATGGAGTACCTTCTACAAGTGAAATTGGGCTGCCTTTTTAGTTTGTTAATCCTCACACTCCTTTTTGGGTTGTTTCCGTCCAGAGTGAAATGCTTTCGAAATTCTGTTGGTGCAGAGGCGCATCAGAAATGGCTGAGTTTTATTAGCTGCTTGGCTGGAGGAGTGTTCCTGGCGGCCTGCTTGTTGGATATCCTTTCAGATTTTCTGAGCGACATGAAGGAGGAGATGGAAAAGCGGCAAATAATTACTGTCTTTCCTCTCCCAGAATTTATCTTGGGCGTTGGATTTCTCCTGGTTCTTATTGTAGAACGTATTGTCCTGGAATGCAGTGAGAGAATGACCAGTGAAACCACTCCTCTTCTGTCTAACAGCTCCAGCAACGCCTCCTTACACGGTCACTCACACAGCAGCCACAATGATATAGAGCACCCAAGGAACCATTTCCATGTAGATTTCAATGCTCACTCGTCTTTCCGCTCATTCATCCTCATCCTGTCCCTGTGTGTACACTCGGTGTTTGAAGGGATTGCCATTGGGCTCCAGAACATCCAATCAGAAGTCTTACAGCTTGCTATTGTTATTCTTGTACACATGAGCATCATTGCTGTAGAGCTCTCCTGATTAAACTCCCACTTTTGGAACTTGCTACTATCCAATCTAAATTAATTACGTTTATAAGGGGGAAAAAATCACCCAGAATTCTGTCGTCCATCTTCACAAGACACAAAACCTTGGGGGGGTGGGAGCCCCCAACCTAATAGACTATTACAGAGCATCTAGAATAGCACAGACAACATTACTATGTAGGCCAACTACAGACACTCTCTGGACTACCCTAGAAACAGAGATGGGGGGATGGAGTCGCCCAGACGATATACTTTGGGAATCACAATCTCAGTGCAACTACTTGCAACATTATAGGTCTCTCACATGAGAATCTACCTTAGTCTCTTGGAACAAAACAGCAAAACACGCTAAATTGATACCACAATACTCCTGGACAATGTAGATTAGATACCTCCTACCCCAAGACACTCACAAATTGGTGGACAAATGGAGAAACAAGGGCCTCTACAGGGTGGCGCATTTAATGATTAATAACAAAATAATATCATATACCCAGCTACAAGATAGGCTTTTGCCCCTAAAATTAAACTGGTTTCTTTAGCTACAACTTTCATCTTCCCTTCAAAATTTCCAAACTAATGCCCCAATCCAAACAAATACAGTACTAGAAATAATATGTAAGACACAAGCTAGATCTAAACATACTATATTAAGGCTATGCATAGCAATACAAACAGCGCATATTCACACTAAACCCAATTAATTACAAACTGGGAAAAAGATATAGGAGTTTAATGGGATAAACAAGAATAAGCTAATTTGTTTAGTCTAACAGATAAAGGACTCCTAAGTGCAGATCTAAGAGAAAATACCATCAACACTGTGTTTAGGTGGTACTAACTCCACTCCAGACATCTCACATGAATCCCACAGGGAATAAACAATGCTACAGAGGTTGTAATGAAATGGGTACTTACTGCCATATGTGGTGGGAATGTGTCAAGGTGAGGGGGATATGGGACTCCTTGTCTCTCTTACTCAGCTCTATACTAGACGAAAATATTAATTTCACCAAATCTCAACCTCTGTTGCATGTACACTTCAGCCAGCAAGAACAACCTCCACCGTAGGATGGCATTCTATTTCTCAACACCTTAACCCTTACAACTAATTATTATATAATAATACTACAAAATCTATGTTAGATGATACCAAATGACTCAGTATCTTTGTTAATTTACTTCTCTTTTTTACTTTTAATTTCCTTGTTAGTTGTTCTCTTCTTTTTTCATATTTCCTTTATCAATTTAAACTGTTATTATTTATATTATATACGGTTACATTAATCTCCTTCAAAACAATTCTCCAATTGCTGAAACAACTTCTTGGGCGGTGATGAGAAGTTCATTATATACTTACTAGATTCACAGACTTTTTGGAGACTTCTTACATACCTCGGTGAATCTTAACAAAGACTGTAATCTTATTGCAAAATTCGGCCTCTTTCAGATGAGGCTCTAATTCCAACTTCTAAC